>JAHLWZ010000582.1:47561-79264 GCA_020536535.1 Pelomyxa schiedti | reverse complement strand
CATGCTATGTATGCGTGCCCAGGGTGACTGTGCTTTGTTTTTGTTTCTGTTTCTGTTTCTGCTTCTGCTTCTGCTTCGGATTTTGATTCTGCGTAGGTACTTGGCTGGAACGGACGAGATGCGCGCCAGTGATGTTATGGAGGCGTTCTCTAACAGTTCCGTGAATGCTATAATAGCCAACAGGGGAGGCTATGGATGCCCCAGGTAACTATATCCAAGGTTCTCCTTCACTTTATTTAGGTTACGATAGTGACTTCTTCCCCATACCAAATGAACCATTACAGAATTTTGGACCTGCTAGATTATGATGTCATTGCTCAGAATCCAAAGCCTCTTGTAGGGTACAGTGACCTCACGGCACTGATCATTGCCGTTTATGCTCGCACAGGGATGGTAACTTTCCACGGGCCTATGGGTATTGATGACTGGGTTGGATCCGTTAATTCCCAGTGAGTTTGGGCTCAAATTCATTCTTTTGTAAGTAATTTGGATGGACAAAGATACTTCTCCGACGTTATCATGCAAGGAACGTTAGTTACTTTCCAGAATTCTCCTGATTGGCAGTCGGAACTTTACACAATCAACAAAGGCAAAGCAAGGCATACTTTTTGTAGAAATATGATAAACTTATGCAATTCAGGGGAAAGCTAATTGGGGGAAATCTTTCGCTTCTCACTGCAATGATTGGCTGGCAATATCTCACCGCAGACCTGTTTAAAGGTGTGAAAGGGGTTACGTTTTGCTTGGTTTTAAGTATTTCCTAAATAGGTGCAATTCTGTTTTTAGAAGATGTTGACGAACCTGTATACTCCGTGTGTTACTTTTCCGCAAAGAAAGAATTAAATAACCGTCCTCCAGTTGGATAGAATGATGCGCCAGTTGGAACTAGCAGGATTTTTTGATGGTGTGTTTGAATCATCATTTTGTCTACAGTAACATTCTTCAGATTTGGCCGGGTAAGAAATTAAGTAATAACCACACATTCACATTACAAGGATCGTCTGGGGGGTTTGCTCCTCCTGTGATGCCAGCCCCAGGGCTCCTAGTGATACAATAACCCTGAGGGAAATGCTGGAAGATTACATAGTACCTCTCCATATTCCCGCTTACTACGGTGCAATGTTTGGGCACATTGATGATATGTGGACACTACCAATTGGTGTAGAGGTGTGTGCTTTTATATTCCAACCCTTTCGGCTGCAAAATTGTTACCATTTTTACTAGGTAGAGCTGGATGCTGATGCTTTCACAGTCACTATGCTCGAAAGTGCGGTTCTGTAACAAAACAAAAATGGTAATTGCACCTATTCTTTGCCCGCCAAAGGGATTCTCCTTAACTCTCGAATTCTTTTACGCTCAATGTTTCGCGTGACGAAGTGCCTGTACGCCCGAGACCAATTCGTCACGTTTGCGGTGGCTGCGTGGCGCGCAGGGAACAACAACTCATCGGCAGCACTGCAACAACCGCAGCCAGCCAAACGACCAAGGTCAGCCTCATGCAAGCCGACACGTGCGTCCCAATCACCAGGAGGAGGAGGAGGCGGAGGCGGAGGCGTGGGGACGCTGCCGTGGCCCGTGGTGACCTACATTGGCCAGGAGTTGGTGACCAGGACCGAGAGGAGGGTGGCGTTCCGGCTGCTGTGCGACGAAGGCACGTCGCCGACAAGCTCCAGGTGGGCGTGGGTCGTGGCCGGGATGTCTGGGACCACAGGGGTTACCGACGGCCCGTGGGCCGCGGACCCCGGCCCCAACACCATGGTGTGTGGCTTCCTGGGCCGCGGCAGGTCCGTTCTGGTCAAAGGCTCCGTGGGGGAGCCAAGCCTGTACGTGGTGCAGTGCAGGCCCGACGCCGACGGCGACGGCGATGGCCGCCAGGGCGCGGCGGTGTATGCGGGCTCGGCTGACCCATCGATGATGATGATGACCCATGGTGGTGGTGATGATGATGATGATGATGATGCGACGATGCAGCGGGGGGGCGGGAGGCACAGGGTGGAGCTCGTGGCAAAGCTAAACATCGAGTGGGGGTTCGACTTCTCCCTTGTTTGGTGCTGTTGTAACAGCAGGTGGGTGGTGGCACCTTGTCCGAGGAGGGCTGTTGTGATGCTGTGGAGAGTGCGCGGGTTGTTCCCGGTGTCTCCGGAACCAGGGTGCGTGTGCGAGATAAGCCTGCCTGAGGAGGGGTATCTTAAACCATCGTATGACCACGCCAGCTTCATGCTGCAATTCACAAAAACAGGGGGTAGCATCGCGAGGGAGAATGAACTCTGCATGCTACGGAAGCTGTCAGAGGGGCAGTGGAGCATGGATTTCATCGACTTGGAGAAATCGTTCACCAGGGGGAAGTTGGCTGTGGCATGCAGCATACTCTTTAGGATTGCAGACGCTCTACGGCCGTTATTCATCATGAACCCAAGCCAAGGAGGCCGCCTATTTGTGTTCTTTGCTACAGTGTCACTCCGCAGCCCAATACTGGTTGTGGATGCCTTCTCAGGTTCGCCGGTTCACTTTCCCAGTAGCCGCGTGCACCCTGCAGGACATAATCACGTTCTGGTTGAGGACTCCCCCACCGAATTCCACCTTGTTCACATCGCGGATCTGCAGCACAAGCCACTAAGGCAATGGTCATTTACCAGCGACCCAAAGTTCCTGTGCTCACACCTGGGACTGGTGCTGACGTACCCAAAGGACAATGGTGGACACCGAAACACTGTGAACTGCTATGATTCTGTCACAGGTTGCCTCATCCTCTCACTCTATGTCCGAGTGGAGAACCCACAGACAGCTAACGTGTCTCTCACTCAACACTCTTGCTTTCTTTCAATAGAATAGGGAATTCCTTCACTCTCATTTCCAACTTTTCTTTGGTTTGAACATTGACAAAGCTCACCATAGCAATGTGAAAGCAGTGCCTATCTAGAAAGGATGTAGCTGTATGTCTTTATATGAAACGGAAAGTCACTAGAGTCCTGTACTCAGCGGCAGTATCAGAATGATTCTTGACTGTTTTTTGGGGGCAGAAATGTGGGTGACCAGTGACTTTCCTCTTGCAATTCGAACAGAGAAGAGAGATATATTTTGTTTCTCATAGATCTTTGTGGGAAGTGACCGGTACTTCTTCGGTATCTTGCGGCAAAATATAATCCCAAGTCGCCAGTATTTGTGTTGCTTAAACTTTCTTATCACCGATTCGACTTGGTTTGAGGGGAAGCCTTTTTTCCAATCTTTGCACTCTATGACTATTTTACCTCCTTTAAGGTCAATGTCCTTCGAGTTTTTCGCAATGATTAAATCGTCAACATAGGCACCAGGTATTGCGTCGAGGCAGGAAAGACCCTCTGTGAAGGGATTGTTATGGGTTGACAGAAATGGTATAACTCGTTTCATCAGCTTGTCTGTGGACACCCTACAGATAGATCGCCATATTCTGCAACACAAGTTGCCACTGGATGATTGAGAACAGGGTTTGGACGACTCACCATACAAGTGGAACAAAAGTGAATGAAGGAACCTTGCCAGTGATTGCCCCTGAAAACCTCCCCTATGTGACGCTGCGGAAACAGCAACTCCTGCGTAATGTTCCATCATAAGTCTAGTATTTCCAGAAGTATCTTTTTTGGATTTGAGGGTACAGAGCCTTGGCTGCTGGTTGGTGAGTGGGTTGACACCCTGCAGTTCCCTGGCTACGCTGGGTTTTGAGGGATCCACTATTGAGGTGGAAAACGGAAATATGGCGGGCCAGGCCTCAACTAGTGGTATTCTGTGTTTCTTTTTGTTCAAAAATGGAGAAATCTGTCTATTGCCACACAGGCTCAAGAAGAGCAAAGGTTCCTCAACTAGGGTTGGAAAGGAACACAGAGGAGTCAATTTTGTTACTCTTGCTGATTTTTCAGAAGTGTGATAGTACAAAGATCCAAGTTCCGTGTATACTTTGTAGTAAGGTACATAATCCCCATCAAGAAACAGGTGGGCAAAATGGTGAGAAAGAAACTCCGTGTTTATCGATTTTTGTGCTGGGAAGAACAATAAAATCTGCCCAGCTTGTCCCACTTCCTCCTCATAAATTTGGGGCTTGTCATCAGTCAGAGTTTTATGCATTCGACAGAACAAGGCATTCAGGACAAGGAGGGCTTGGTGTGGGGAATCCGAAGATGAAGAAGTTGATTGTGATGAGGGGGGTAGTAAGTCTCTAAGGTGTGTGAACATCGTCATGACAAGCAAGGCTCGGCTAGTCTTGGTACAATAGTCAATAAATTCACCAAAATTTGGTTGTAACTCGTAGCATCTTTTGCGGAGCACTTCCACATCAGGTACCCAACACTCTCTCAAACTGCTGAGGGATGCCCGTGACGGATGTGTGAACAAGTAGCACCACAGGTGGGGTGCCGATATAATACGTGATGGATAATCCTTAAAAGATTTTACCCCATTTGTGGCTCTGGAGTTTGTCCCTGACAAGATTACTACCAGCCCAAGTACCCGGCAGAGGTTTCGAATGAATATTAGTTCCGTAATGTCGTCCACTGTTGGGATTTCGTCAATAAACACTGTTGGTTTGTTGTTGCCACCAGGTGTATCTGGCCAGGCGGCATGAAATTGTGCAATGGTCATTGGTCGCTCGATGGAATCATTGAAGCTCCTTCCCAACAGGGAAAATGGAAGCATGTTGGGGAACTGGAAAGCTGGCACTGCTGTAGAAGAGGCTGAATGTACGGGTGGAATTAGTTTTTGATGTGCACCTAAGCACCAGTGGAACCACGCAATGGTCCAAAAAGCCTTTCCAGACATTCTTAAATCTTCACTGTAGGGGCACGTTTCCCTATCGGCCATCCAGTTTCCAACATCTCGTTTCATGCACTCCATGAATGTTTCGGACAGTGATTTCCAGCATTCATAAATGGGTTGGGAATAATGTGCATATTCCCAGACAAGATATCTGGCTATTTGTTTGTGAATTTAAGTTTGCTGTCAACATACATGACATCTGAATTCAATGAGAAAGCCATCTGGGTTTTACCAATGCCCAAACTGCCATCTAGAACCACAAAAGGCATATTAGAAGTGTAGTATTCACTCCACCACGTGTTTTTGATAGTCCTAATGCATTGTTCCAGAGAGGCAAGGAGTTCATTTCCCGAAATTGCCATTACTTTTCCAGTTTTATAGTACTGCAGGAGAACTTCTTTATTGTCTTGTACCAAAACACCTGAAGAAAATTTTAGTGTGTACCAATGAAAAAAGTGCTCAACCTGTAAGTAGCACTGGGGGTTTAACCTTTTGCAAATTGGAAATAGATTCCACCATCCTCCATAAAGATTCCACCATTGGCCTATATACAGGGTTGCATATGGCCATTATCTATTTTTGTTTAGTCCAAGTATCCTGTTGGTGCGTGTAACCTTGTCAATATTCCACGATTTTTGTGCCGATGGTTTCCCCAAGGTGTCGAATACATAATCAATGTCAGATTTGCTCAGAGCTACGCGCTGACCAACGACTTCAGCTTTCAGGTACACCAAGCAACCTGGTGGTATGGGAACTCTGTCACCCTCATGTGAGATAAGAAAGCCAGCTGCATATATAGAAAGGATGAGAATTACGAGACTGAAAAAAAAAAAACAGTTCATAATTGCCTGTATTATTGACAACAATTTGTGTTTGTTGTGCCCCTGCAGCACTACTGGGGTGCACGTCACTCGCGACGGTCGGAGGGCACGCCTGTGTGGGCGGTGTCTCGGTCGCATGCATTTATGAGGCAACTCTGCATTTTCGGGTGATCATTTTCCAGTAAACCCTATCCTTCTCCTTTGCCATCGTGTTCTGGCGCGTTTTGGCGCATTGTAATGCCAGCGGCCGCGCTCCCACAATTATGCTGCCGTAGATCATTCTGGTTTGGGGTTTTTTTCGTTCTGTGTGCATCTTTGCTTGCAGTCCTTACGCTGGCGCTCTACTCTTGGGCTCTCTTTGTGCTCAGCACCGCGTCTGCCCATAATCGAGCGCGGTCATCATCTACGTCAATGCCCACTTCCTCAGTTTCTTCGTATTCTTCTTCTTCAGCTTCTTCTTCATCTTCTTTTTCATTCTCCTCCTACGGCATCGTAGTGCCCATCAATTTCACTGTGGTCACCTACAACGTGCAGAATTACAACGACGGTCCCAATTGGTCACTCAGAAAACACCTCATTGCCCAGATAATATCCTCGTCCTCTGCCGATGTTGTTGCCCTTCAGGAAATCCGCACCACAAAGCAGCATGGAAACAACAGTGGCAGTGATGTCTATTCCGAAAACATGTTGTCAGACCTCATGGAGCTTCTCCCTCAATACTGCTTCTCTACATACATAACTGCAATGAAGCACTCTAATGGACTGGAGGAGGGATTGGCTGTGATCAGCATGTGGCCGATTTTTGGCGTGAATCACACTCAGCTGACATGGGGAGGTGGAGGCGACCTTAACACTAGGATTTGCATGTCACTGACTGTGGTACTGAGGCCTGGAAGCTGCTTCAACTACAGTTACAATGCGAATGACAGTGATGTTTGCGTCGCAGTGGCAAACACTCACTGGAGCTATGACAAGGACCAACAAATGCGCAACGCCGAAGATACTCTGTCATATCTAGAGCAACAATGGGCCACTGACAATGCTGAATCATGCCATCGGCGCTGCAGCAGGTGCCTGGGCCACGTTGTTGCTGGCGACTTCAACAACAAAGGGTCTTCAAGCCCAGCAGTGGAGCTTTTCGAATCACACGCCATACTCGGCGGCACATTCCAGGACAGTTGGAAGGCCAGCCACCAGTCACAAGACCAACCAAACACAACATCACCATACAATGCAACGACAGAGGAAGAAAGTGACCTCGGATTCACGTTCCCAACCACAGGCCCAGTGAGCCGCTGCGACCACGTGTTCACGCTTGGTACTGCGTCACTCCCGTCCCTGACCACCACCAATTCGACCAATTCGTGCGGGAGTGGCCCAGTCTACCCATCTGACCACTGTGCAGTGGTGGCGAAGTACTGCACTGAGGACGATTCCCACGGTCTGAGTTAGGGAATGCTCAAGGTGCATGGAACTGTTTTTTTTTTCTACTTTGTTGAACATACGAAAAAAACCAACCCAAACGGCACCAAATCAATCTGGGATGGCTTGCCCGACGATGTGCCTTGTTGTTGTTGCTCTTGTGTCTGTTTTTGCCCTAGCTGATGGTCGATTGGCACGACGCCCAACTGTCACAACAAACAACAAGTTCCAGTTCCCACAATTGGCGCAGAGCCAGTGTGGCGAGACTGGGGTGCTGGTCAACGTCGTCGACTACGGCGGGGTTCCTGACGGAGTCACCATCAACACCGGCGCGTTCCGCGAAGCCGTCAGTGCTGTGAGTGACGCTGGGGGCGGGTGCGTTGTTGTGCCTGGCGGGGGTACTTTTAGGAGCGGGAGCATTCAATTGCGAGACTGCGTTTTTTTGCAGTTGCTTGACGGTGCCGTCATTTATGCTTCTGACAATGCAACTGTATGCTTTTGTTAGCTATGGAGTTTGGATCGGGAGGGAGACAGAATTTTCTGTTTGTTCAAGGATTGCTGATGTGTGGATTAAAAGGACTTTGATTCTGTTCCTGCTTATACTGAAGATTGTGGTCCTTACGACTACCCTCTTGTTTATGCTGTGAATTCTACAAGCACAGGTTTCTACTTTCCAATGCATGTCTCTTTTTCTTAAAATATCTGGCAGGAATTATTGGCAGTGGAACACTTAATGGAGGGGCAAATGACCCTCCTGGGCATCTTGTCAGTAGCTACGACCCTAATTATAACTTCCTCTATCCAAAGGATATTCCTCTTTATGATTGTCCTCCAGGTAATACTAAATAAGACTCTGCTGTCACTCTCCATAATTCCACCACGTTTTAGGATTATGCAGGATTAAAAACGTAGTGTTCCGCGACTGCAATAATGTATTCAGTTCATCTCATTGATAGAGCCCCAATGTACCTATTAGGTTGTGGTGGAAGGCGTCTACATTCTCAATAGTCCTCTTTGGACTTTTACTATCGCACAATGTGACAATGTTCAAATTTCAGGCGTAACTATTAGAGGTTAGTTCATATCTCTGTCAGCAATACTGATCAAGAACCCTCAGGTGATAGGAGATGGCCAAATAATGATGGAATTGACGTTGTCGACTCCGCGAATGTCGAAATAAACCACTGTAATATTACAACTGGAGATGACTCCATCTGTGTTTCTACACACACATCTGTTCCTTCTCATGACATTGTTGTGAGAAACTCGTACATGGAGTCTACTTCTTCAGGTATTCCGGCTTTCCAGCTTTCTTTCAGCTCAAATGACCCCAGCACTTAAGTTTGGACATGTGTCATATGCTGACATGTACAATGCCATTTTTGATAACATCACAATTCGCGAGACCAATCGTGGGATGTGCTTTATGCCTAGGGAGGGTCCTGGCAGCATTAGAAATGTAACTTTTTCCAGTAAGCCTTCTTCTTCCCTTTCCTGGAACCTTCTTATCGATGTTGCAAGACATTGATGCGGAAACACACTACTTTAGCACGAAGTGGTGGGGATCTGGGGAACCCATGTATGTTACTGCCATGTCTGATGAAAATCCTTACACAGGAGTGGTAAGGATCCCCCAGAAATCAATCAAAGAATATAACCAACCTACCACCCAGGTGAGCCAAATCAAATTTGTAAACATCACATCCAGGAGTGAGAACAGCCCCCTTGTGGCTGGTAACCCCACACCAGTTTCCAGAGTCTCCTTTGAATCAGTGTCCATCACCATAGCCAGATGGAGTAACTACAGTCACCCCTGCCACGATTACAGACCCTGGATTGGTGGACCTCAGATGGCTTATTCACCAACTGATGGAATGTATGTTTTTTTTTGCCTCTAGGATTCAACAACCCAAATTTTAACCCAACAACCTCCAGCTTTGTGGATGGATTAATTGGGGGGAAGCTAAGTGACGCAACAATAACATTTGGTAAGTTTTTTTTCTCTCCTTGTTTTTTTATTCATTCACTTCTGTATAGAGCCACCACAGCAGTCATATTATGGAATTTGTGTGAACCTCACAGCAAGAGTCGTGGGATTTATGGAGACCAATGTTCTGTGTTACCCTGTTGTTTAGTCCATGTAACCGGAAATAAAAGCAAGGGTTGGGAAAGAAATAAATTAGTTTAAACTTAGTCGTATTCGTCTTCATCATCGTCCTCCTCCTCGTCCTCATCCTCATTGTCATCTACACAGGGAAGGCGTGTTGATACTGTGGGATCACTAAAAGTGAGGTTGGGATCCCTAAGTGGTGTCAGGTATTGCTTTTAACTAAAGGCACATGCCCCAAAAGTTTTCGGCATATGTAAAGAAACGGCTTCTCCATGTTGTACAGAGACTTGGCGGACACATCATAGTAATTCAAGTTTTTCTAGTGTGTATTTATTTTTGGCCAAAAAAAAAAAGAAGAAACCTTTCGATGGAAGGTAATCATCTTGGGCTTTATTTTTCTGTCTTTGAGATCAACCTTGTTCCCAACAAGCTAACAGAAATTAAAGACCACTACAACAAATGGTAGACTTACACAACCCACGGGGGTGGGTGCAACTTGTTGGATGGAGTTGTGGTATCTGGGCACTGCTTGGTAACTCATTCTTGAGGCGACATCAAAAAAAAGCAAGAATGCATCAGCTCCTATTTGGGCTGAGAGTGGAAAGTATTTGCAGATACAGGAGAACCCTTCAGGCTCTCGTCGGGATTTTTTATGGTGCCTGGAATATCCTATGTTAATTGTTAAAACAAATTTGTACAACTAAAAATCTACCCAGCATCTCAAGGTGATAAGCCCGTGGGTTGAGGGAAAGGTAACTGTGACAACATTTGGAGTTGTAGTTGCAGTGTGATCTTCAATAAAGTTCCCACCTTTTGTGGTTACAATTTGGTAGGGGTTGAGCACAACACACCAGCATGGCGTGAAAGAAACGCTGTCTTGCCTGAAGAAATGGTATGGGAAGTCACACAGTAAGGAATCACTTACCAACTCCACTTTCTCCTACCACAAGTATCTTGAAATCTCTTTTTGATCGGTTGGCTTGGAACTGGCTCTCTGTGTATGTATCAATGCATGAAATGAAAAGTAACGATCCTGATACCACTAAAAGAGGATGTGGCACTAGGCATAGTGGGAGAACTAGAACCAGAACCAAACTGGGCGACATTGGGTGTGCCTATTGACGGCGCAAAACCAAACGAAAACGAAGGTGCTGGTGTCGTTGCTGGCGAGGAAAAAGATGATGACTGGTTTGCAGACGGCCACGAATTGAATGAAAATGATGTTGATGATTGTGGGCATGATGATGCAGTAAAGGGTTGCGAGTAAGAAGTTAGGGATGCAGGTTGCCCAGTTAGTGCACACAAAGAATTAATAAGTCCCGTCGTATGGCAGTGAATGGCCTTCCATTTTGCCTCTTTTCGATAATATGTGAGTCACACGGAATACTGCTTGTTAAGACAAAAAAAACAAAAAAAAAGTAGAAAACAAGAGGAAAAGCAGACCCGCCAACGACGGATTGGCACGAAGCCAGGAATCGAGAGAATACAAAAAAGTTGTGAGCTCGTCAGATGAGATACGGTTGTCGTTTGCAAGTGTGCGACCAAACTGACGCAGATTTTCGGCATAGTCGGCGCTCCCCTCGGTGGATTTAAGGAAGCTCTCCATTCCGTTGTTGTTGGTTTTTTTTTGTTCTTTTATTTTGATAACAGATTAGAGATAACTGTTCGAGCTTTTATCTGTTGGCGGTTGAAACAAAGGATAGAACTGGGCAGAAAAAATAATTGGCTCCAGGCAGATTCCCAAAAAGAGATTATTATGATCCGAGATTGAAAAAACAAATTTGTGAACAAACGGGTTGCGCTGAGGTGCCATGAGTTCGCTGGAGGCTGCAATACAGCAGTTACGAAGAACATTCGGATCTTCGTTGGATAGGGAAGCGCTTGAGGCTGTGCTTGCGGGTTTGTGGCGTTTTTTGTTGAGATCCGATCGCTGTTGGCCACTTGGGCCCCTTTTTTCCCCTCCCAACGGTTTCTAATGTGGGCCGTTCATACAAGTGAATGATAATGACGTGGCGAGAGCGACATCTTTTCTAACGGCGTCCGGGAAAACTGCATGGACGTACAACCCAACACAAGAGACAGGATTACCTTCTGACTATCCTGCACAAACGGTCTTCATTCTCTCGTTTTTTTGTAATTGTGGGTTCCTTAACAATGCAACACACATTATATAGAAAAGTGCTGGCTATGTGGCTCCTGTTGCAAAAACCCACAAGAATGACATGCGCGCACTTTTCTTAAAAGAAAGCAGCTTGCAGGTTATTTTTCTTATCTTCTCTCCCTGGAAACCAATGTTCATGGGGCTTAGGAGCACTATGACGCACAAAGACTTCATACTCCCATTTATATTGGCACTCTTCTGTTGCTCCTGGAGCAAGTTCGATGTTGTACTTTTAAAAGTTAATTCTCACCCTAGTTAGAACGTTGAAATAGCAAGGGCCTGCAGACCTCGTATTCTTGCCTCTGCATGGGCACGGAAAGATTACACGCTTGCTGATTATTTGCTTTCCAAGGAAGAAATCTTCCAACTTCCTCAAGTTTCTGACAACCCTCACTTCTTCATCCCTAATCACTGCCAGGTTTTGGGGGCATTAAATCTGCTTGATGCTGGTCGGAAAGTTAAGCAACTTCGAAACAAGTTGGCTGATCTGCAAATGAGAAAGAGTGCAACAAAAGCATTAAGGATATCTCAGATTCGTGCTCGCATCACTGAATTGGACCGCGAAATTCACATAGGAAGTGTGTCAGGCAGTCTTGCAGAAAAAGTGAGGAAGTGGGTTGCATCCATTCCTTCAGACCGCATTGCATTTTACGCACTGGTTATGCCCAGGTATGTACTAGTCTCTAATTTAGTAAGTAGAAAACGCCATTCAGAGAACCTTGGCGAGAGCTTTCTGACATGATTCATCTGCACCCAGTTTATGACTTCCAGCCAATGGTGGGAACAACTATGTGCAACCCTCTTTCCTTACAACTTTCTAGACACCAGATGGAGAAAAACCCCAAACAGATAGGAGAAAACGAAAAGTCCCGAAGAATAAAGGAAATGTGGAAGTATCACCAACACTAGAACCTTCATCTACCACAAGTTCCAGCACGTCCACGTCGACTTCCACATCTACATCCTCTTCCACTTCCACATCCGTGCCAACTTCCACATCGACCACATCTAAATCTACGTCAACATCAAGCTCCACAACTTCAAAATCTGCATCCACACCCACACCCAAATCTGTCTCAACACCCACTAAATCCACATCTACACCCAAATCTGCAGCGAAGTCAGATGATAAGAAAACCACATCCAAGTCTACAACAAAATCAGTTAGCTCAGTGAAAACAGCCTCAGCTGCCAAGGCAACACCAAAACCAGTGGCCAAAAAGCCCACCCCCAAGGTGAAAACAGTCAAACCGTCCAGAAAGCCAAACAAAATCTTGCGACACCCATCAGGAAGGGGGGCGTTCCTAAATTTGGCGCATGGAGAACTTCCTGCAGAGGTTCTCACACTTCTTTTTATGATTCGATAGTTACGATCTTCATAGGGGTCACTCTTTGGTGTTTGTCAAAATCTAAGTATTCATACAGTGACTGATGTGTGTTCTCGCTTTCCTGTACCATACTCCTACCTCCGACTGCAAGTTAAGCCTATTCCTGATGAAGCCAAGGCATTCATTGCAAGGCAAGACCGCTTCAGAAAAACAAAACTAATTCTTAAACAGATATATGCAATTAGATCAATTGATATGGTACCATGAAGAGCTTGCAACTCCAGAAGTTAATAGAATACTCCTTGAACGCCTTCAAGCAGGTTCACCGAATTTTTCGTTTCCCTCTTTGTTAAATATAACCTGAGCAAAAAGGTGAAATCCCAGACCTTGGCTATGGAAAGTTAATGGAAAGACTTCTCTATTTCCGAACAGTGAACGCTCCTTTTACGGATTACTTACTGCCAATTGCTGAGCGTAGATTAAAAGAAATTAGGCTAGTTCTGGAACCTCCAGTAGTTTGGTACTCTGAGATATGTTTTCCTCAAGTTCAGTAATATCCTTCAGTGCTGGAGATGCTTCCTACTCAATGGATGTTGCTATTCGTTGCTCAACAATTATTGGAAGTGTACTGTCATGCCTCACAAATGCCCAACTAAAATTTTTCAATGACAAAGTTGTTGACCCCCCAAGTGAGTGATTTCCAACTAAGCCAAAGATTTTTCTCATTGTTTTCTATCAAGTTATTCCTCGCACTATAGCGGAGGTGCTAGATGTTACGAATGCCGTGCGTGCAGATGGACTTACTGCCCCAGCTTGTGTAATTTGGCCATATTACTCTGGTAGAACCCCTGTTAAATTCTTTATCATGGTGACTGATGAAATCGAAAATGTGAAATTCCAGGTGCACATTCCTATCTTCATTCCCTACTATTTAAAACCTCAACCTGTAGAATACCTACTTTCCAAATTTGTTCCTCAAATATCAAAGGGAAGTGTGCCCAGAGTGCACTCCCGTTTTTGTCAGTTTCCTTGAAGACCCCATGAAAAAGGTGCTTCCTCTCTCTCTTTCTCTCTTTTCCAACACTGGTTAGGGAAGGATGATAACGGCCCTGGAAAACATGGGTAAATTTTCTATTTTGGCCTTTCTGTAATGACGTTTAACTACAAATTTGTTTAAACAGGACTTGCCCCATTGCAGTTCCGTCTTGATGGAAACCGACCTGATCTGACAAAACTTGATGGTATTCTTGGGTCTCTAGCATGCGAATCTAGCCACTTCTTCGTTCTCCTTTCTCAACTTTGTGACATTATCACGTCTGACGGTCTGAAGGTTTTTCATTTATATTATTGTGTTGGCGGCCATATCTCACCCCTAAAAATAGGCAGCACTTCAATTTTTGACTCCAAAGCGCGAACCACTACCGCTGGTCATCCCTAACCCCACACCCCCAACACCCACTCCTACTCCCATAGCACCCACACCCCTACCCTCTATTCCGGCCACACCAACAGCGAAATCACCCCCAGTTCCCCCTGAGCAGGAAGGCGGGTGTGTTGTCTGCATGGAAAGAGCTGCGGACACAGCACTTCTAGGTAAAGCAGTCAATCGACCTTGCTATCCATTTCTAACGTAACACCAAGAATGTGGGCACCTTAGTTTTTGTGAACCATGTGCCAAGTCACTAGTAGGCAAATTGTGCCCCGTATGTCGCCAGCCCGTTCTCCGTACCCTCAAGATATTCAAATCCACAACTTAAAAAAAAATTTTGGGAATGAACCCTTCTTTATCCACTACAAATGCAGTTGTGTTCCAATGTTCATTGAACAGGCTCGGTCATACACGAGCTTTGCTGTTACTGCATCTTCCATGGCAATCCCCAACAAGAAAGCCAGATGGCACTTGTTTCCGGAAGAACAGTGGCCTCCTGAAACAATGTGTGCCAAGTCCACTGCCCTGTCACACAGTGCATTAGCTTTGAATGCTGAAAAGTAAGGCCCCTTCCCTCTGGCACTTTGGAATTGTGTGAAGTCGTCGGTGACCACAGTGTCACAATTCACAGTGTAGCTCTCGTCAAATGAAGCGTCATAGTCGAGCGCAATGGCAGTGAGGCCGGGCTGTGAGTGGACGTTTGTAAAGGTAGGTGCAGGATTCTGTGTCATCGGAGTAGCGGTGATGAGTATGTCAGTTGGTCTGGTCAAAGGTGTGGTTGTTTGTGGTGAGAGTAGCTCCGTGGCATTGGTGCAGTTCTGAACTGTGACGTGTGGGAATTGCTTGTTTATTTGGGCGGTGAAGCTGCAGAGTGCCTCAGGATTGGTGTCATAACACCTTGATGGGTTAATAAAATACAGTATGCATTGGAAGTTCAGTGAACCTCAGATAGTCAAAATGTGGAAAGGTTTCAACAAGGGATGCAACAGAGCTAAGAGCTATTTTCCCACACCCCAGGACTGCAATAGTAGAGGAGGATCTGTGTTCGGTGTTGTCAAAATAGGATGAAACACGGGAAAAATTACAAACTCGGGACATACTCACTAGCAAGATATTTCGCAGCCACCGCCGCGGCGGCCCCTGTTCTCAATGTAGTGATGTGGCCACAATCCATGATTGACACCGGGATTCCAGTAGCAGCATCGTTCAAGATAATTACACCACTGGTTCTACAGCACGTAGGTGGAGACAACGACGCAGGTTGTGCGGGCTGGCTAGACTCACGAGAAGATGAAGAGGAGGAGGAAGAAGAAGATGAATCTGTCGAGTGACTACCAGAAATAACACTGGACGGCCCCCCACTGTACACACTGATCCACTTTGTGCAAGAAACGTCAATCTCGCCACCTACGTAGCACGGCATGGCATGTGAGAAGCACTCTGGCCTTGGGTGCAGACCTAGTTTGGGTGGCATTTCCACCTGCGGTCGAATGTCACCAAGGGCGCCATTTCCAAAACCAAAAAGAACGAAAAGTGGGCGAAGCGTGAAATAGGGGGAAAAAAAAAAAAGACAAAAAAACGACGTTTTTGAAAAGGAAAGGAAGGTATGACGCACCTTTCCTACGGATTTGAGGCGAAAACCGTGCTCTACGGCTGCGATTACATCCTTGGGAGTGAGGCCTGTTCTTAGTTGATCTTCCTTGCTGAGAAACCGCACATTTCTACCCCCATCGCACATCTCCGCGGCGACTTGTCGGCGGGGATCAACCCGAAGGACAGGAAGCAAATTTGTGTCAGAACAAAAGGGGTCGAGATCCCAAAGAAGCCGGTCTGTCATTCTTTGAAAGGGAGTGAGCACCGATCGTTCACATATGTGCACTGACGATCTGAATCTGAGGCTTTTTTGCACGGTGTAACTTTCCGCCCTGCCACATCCAGAATTCTCAATCCCTCCATCGGAGGGTTCCCGGAATGTACCCCAGAGAATGCTGTTTTTCAGAAGTGAACTGGTGCCGTTGAAGGTAGGTTCTTGAAACAAACGAACATAACATCAAAAGGCATTACGGTGTCGTCCCGTCTCCGGCCAGACTGGCGTCGAGCCTTTTTGTTTAGCACGAGTGAGACGTTAGACCACGGCCTGGGTGTTTTATCATATATATCTGTTTGAAGCCGTTCGCTTTTGTTGGGTGTCCGATGGCGGCAGTCGAAGAACTTGGGGTTTTGGTGGATGCTGCAAGCGCAAGAAAATCTTCGGTACGTGTTTCGTTTTGCTTGTTTTTTTTAATTTTTTTTTTTTTTTTTCCTCCCCTCTCATTTCTCATTTTTTGTTCTTGATGTAGGTGACCTCAAGGAAACTTCCCCCTTATGAGGGTCATATTTCCTCGTCAAATGCTAAACTCACGCTTTCTTCCGTCAAAATATATAAATATGGCTCATACTGGGTACCTCCTTTTTCTTTCTTTTTTGTCTTTCCCCCTAAGGTTGCCTTAGATGAGATTGAGTATTGCAACTCATTACCGAGAGCAACTGGGAATGGATGAACGAGATATAGTAGCGGCGGGTTTGGCTGGCCAATGTAGGAAGGTCGGGAAGCTACAAGGTATCCTTGTTTCCCTGTACTTTTCTTTATTTGTCTAACCCACTCATTAGAAGTTGTTGTCTGCCCGACATGCAATCCTTCTACATCAGTGATTACTGTCACTGAGCCGTATGGTGAAACCTGTGCAAAAACCTCTCCTGAAGGAATGGAACAATATCAATTCACTCTTCGGAGTAATTGCACATCCTCCAGGTAGTACTTTTTAACTACACGGTTCTGTTTTGTTGTATTGACTCGAGTCAGGGATCATCTTAAAGCACTTCTCCTAATGGAGGTCAAGCTTGGCCCACATTCACTACTTTCACCAACTTTTGTTTTACGTGCAAGAAAAAAACGTATCATTCCACCTGTGAGTATTGACTTCTAATCCCAGCTACATACATAGCGAGCCGACCAATAATAAAACGGAATACACCTCCCACTGACATGGAATCTACACAGTCAGATCCCATAGATTCTTTCCCAATCATCGAAGGTTTTTCCCTACTACAACCGCTTCCTACATTTTCCCCAGCACTTCCAACACTGCAATCTGTTCAACCACTTCACCAACAACTACAAGCACTTCAGCAACAAATACAACAAGCACCACACCTTTCACCGCGTCAGCAGCTTACAGACTCTGATATGGGTGTCACTGAGAAACCAATGGTAAAGCCTACTTTTAACAGCTCCAAATCTAATTAAGCGCAAACAAAAAAAGGAACGAGTACCACCCCCACCTCCTATCGCCTCCCCCCCTCCGATTGGGTCTTATGTAACTCGGGCCCTAAGAGTTCACCTGAACGAAGCGGACTGGAGGAGACTTTTTTCTCACTTTGTAATACTGGCACGACAAATTTGTGGAATTGCTGACTTAGGAACAGCTTTCGTTCCACGATTCGCCTCCCCAGGTTATTTTTCACTCCAGTAAGTCTAAACTAAACTAATAATAGCCCAAAACAAAACAGAAAGTCCTGGTGTAGCTGTAATTACTATAGCAACGCAACAACCACTCGAAACACCCCTCACGGTACAGAACAGTGTAGAGCAGTGCTTTACACTGTTCTCCTTATACCTGGCAAACCTCGTACCGTCATACGCAAATTTGTACACTAGGGACCTACTTACATCAGGTGTTGTCACAGTAATCCCTTTTTGAACCAAACCCGGCAAGTATGGTTCAACAGGAACACGTGAACAACCCCTTGGATGCAATGTTGTACAACGAAAATACAACACTCAATTCAAACACAGCACTAAACTACCAAAAACACCAACACCAGACACCAGTACCCACGCCTATTTTTGCATACTTTGCCCATTCACAGAACTCGCAAAAAAAATTCTCACAATCCTCGAACCAAAAACAAAAAAATACGAAAAACCGGGAACAACCAACAAAGGGGCAATGGCGAGTACTACCCACAATCCGCTTGCAGTCAACATTGCAGGGCTCGACTTTAAGAACCCATTTTTTGTAGCTGCTGGGCCCCCCGGGCGTGACGCCAAGTGTTTGGTGGCGTGCGCCAACGGCGGCTCCGGTGGCCTCGTGTGCAAAACAATTAGCACCTCAGCTGCTCAGGTCCCAAGGTTCCCTACAACTCCTCACGCTTTTTTTTTTTTTTTTGAGTGGTCTCAAGTTTCAAACAAAACATTATGGGGCATTTCTAAGTAGAATTCGATAGGCCTTGTATGGCTAGACCGGCATCTGACTTGGCTACCAGTATGCTCAATGTAGAGTTGTGGAGCGACTTACCTCCTGGTGCGCCTCTTTAAGCTTCCTGTATCCCATGTTGAGCTTATGAAACTCACTTTACCTTTAGAGGACTGGATTGCCCGCGAATATGCCGCTGCTCGTGTTCCTGGAGTTCCATTAATTGCAAGGTTTCTCCTTTCCTCTTTTATTATTTTTATTGTCTCACCTTAATTAGTGTTGGCTACTCTGCTGCTGATATGCTGGCTCTTGTTCCCAAAGTTGACCCCCTTGTTGATGCGTTTGAATTTTCCTGCCACTATACTAAACTCGACGAGATAACAGCCCTTGCTCAGGCTCTTAGGAAGGTATGTTTAATGCATTGGTCCTTTATCATCTTAACTTGGTTTAGAGCACCACAAAACCAATATTCGCCAAGCTTTCACCACATGGCCACGACCTAATTGAGCTTGCCAAGCAACTGCGTTCCTGTGGCATCAATGGCTTTGTTGTTATGAATTCTCTTGGTCCTTGCTTGTCTCTTGATATTGAGACCGAGCGCCCTCTCCTTGGAGGCAGTGGTGGGAAGGGATGGATGTCAGGGTCTGCTATTCGCCCAATTGCATTGTACTGGGTTTCCCAGCTTGTAACCGCCATGCCCGATGTTCCAGTCATTGGTGTTGGTGGTGTCACATCATGGAGGGATGCAGTAGAATTCTTCCTCGCTGGTGCAAGTGGTGTGCAGGTACACTTCCAAACACTGAAATGTCCGAAGGTGTACTAAAGCTTACTTAGGTATGCACAGCAGCAATTTACCAGGGACCTAAAGTCTTCGGAGACCTAGTGACTGGCGTTACCAGTTTCCTACAGCGCAAGGGTTATTCCTCAGTTACTCAATTACGCGGACGTGCTCTTGCACACCTTCCCGTACAGCACAATCTCATCCCCCCGATTTCTTCTGTGAACGACACCTGCGTTCACTGTGGAGTGTGCCAACGCGGTTGTCCATTTGAAGCGGTGTGTCTCGCAAATAAACCCTACATCACAGCTTACCCAAGTGCAAAAACAGATACTCGTGAAGAAAGGTGATGCCACCTCACCAGCTTCATGGAAAGTTGACCCAACCAAGTGCTATGGCTGTGGGCTATGCACCACCCTCTGCCCCAAACACTCACTCTCAATGATCACCAGGTCCTAAAAGCACCATAATTTTCGGGTGCACTCGGAGCACTACAACATACACCAGCTCAACAAATGCCGGAATAAAAAAAAACACCAGACCGATCCAAATTTTTTTTACTTGAAAAACCACCGTTTCTCAAAATTTATGAAGTGAGATGCCATTCCATGTTTCAGCGAGGTGGTTTCAAACCGCCACGCACTTTGGTAGCCACGACCGTGTGTTGCCATTAGTAAAAATTCTTAATACTGTTTCGCAAACAAATACGAGGATTGTGTTCAAGTTGACCTAACCCGAATGCTTTTCGGCATTCAACAGCAAGCCACGGGGGAGACGTGTCGTGGGTGTGTAGGTGGATTTCTGCTGTATCCTTTTTATGTGGGGCACTGCTGTTTAGTTCAGGGTCAGCCATGTCATTAATCGACCCTGTGGGATTGAGCACCCTTGTTGGGTCACAGTACTCCACCGGCGCATTGTTGTTCATTGGTGGAGCCACCTTCTCTGTGATGTATCAAAACAACAACAAAGACCAACACTCACTAAAACGAAGGGCTGCCAAACATTCCACTCCCGTACGCCGGCGTGAGGTGGTATCTGCCTCGGCCTTGTTCATTGGCACCATAGTATTTGGAGTGAGTTGTCTTGTGCCGGCAACCGTGGGACTAGATACCAGAATGGAACAGTATGCCGGAACCTGGATTCCCTCCACTGTAGGCTCAGTCCTCTTCGTCTTCTCCTACTTCCTAGAAACACAAACACCACCAGCAATACCAACAGAAGCAGCAAAACATGGCGCACATGTCCACAATAGCACCGACAATCATGGGCATACCAAGCAAAGCCGTTGCAGCGGCATTGGGACCCACCCATCGACGATGGTTTCACTCGGTGGGTCTGCATTCTTCCTCATAGCAAGCGTTCTTGGATTCTGGTATGAAGGCGCTGTGGCACAGAGGTGGCTGATTTCCGCGGCGTTCCTTGTTGGCTCTCTGCTGTTTGTGGCTTCCAGTATCGACCCCCTGGTGCGAGTATCATCCAGGGCCGGCGATTCAGATGCACATTTCTTCCAGCAAGTAGGCGGAGATCGTCCCCCAAATGAGAGGCTGTGACGAGGCGTTGGGGGCTCCTCTTTTTTTGGGGTCTTTCCCTCTTTGTTGTGGGTATTGGAACCCCAATACTAAGAAAAAGCGCACGAAAGCAACCAGAGTTTCTTTGTGAGGAAACGAACAAACGGAACCGGAACAGGATTAGACGAAACTCGCAACTGCCCAATTAATGTTATTAATGATCCTTCCAATCAATGAAAGCACAACGAAAAAAAAAAAACTACCGGCACACAGCGGATTTTTTTTCCTTGGGCTTACCGTTTCCAGCCGTGCCCCAAACCACACGTAATTAAAAAAAAGAAAAAACACCACCAACGGCGTCCCCCTCAACAACGTGACACCGAAAACACAACAGCATTATCTCTCCCATTCCGTCCAATCCCCAACCCTCAAAAACCTCGAAAGCCCACTGAGTGTGGTAGCAACTCCCAAGACCCCAACCCCTGCTCAATCCCATAATAATGTCGGCATGTGCCATTCAGACCTACCCCGCCACGCCACCGACCAATTCGCCCACGCTGATGTCGTCCCCATCGTCCCTGTCGCCGTCTCCCACGTCGCTGCTTTCGCCGTCGCCGTCCACGTCGCCCTCGCCCTCTCCGAATGCACTGAACGTGCCTGGTGACAGGAGATCCCGGTCGCCATCGTCGGGCGACGACAAGGCAAAGGTAATTTTTGTTGTTTGTTATTATTCTAATGTGAATGGGTTTTATGAAGAAAACTTTTTAGGAAATCTGGATGTTAACGTAACAACTTGACTTACTAATGTACAAAAAAAAAAGGCACAGAAACCTGTTGTGTGTGCACGGTCTGATGAATTCACTATTTGCGTTCTTGGTTCCGGTTCTGTTGGGAAAAGTGCTCTCACAATTTCTTTTGTTCAAAATCATTTTGTTGGTAAGTATCCAACTTTTTTTGAGCTAAAGCATTTCGTCCGTACTAATATTTCCATAGAGGTGTATGATCCCACAATCGAAGATTCCTACAGAAAGCAAATAAGTGTTGATGAGGTACCGTGCATTCTTCACATCCTTGATACAGCTGGTCAAGAAGAGTGAGTCCCATCTTGTCCGTTTTAAAACGGGCCATGGTCACGAGCTTTTTCTCATTTCTACCGCTCAGGTACTCAGCACTGCGGGATCGATTTATACGAAATGGTCAAGGATTCCTACTTGTGTTCTCCATGACATCACTTCAGACATTCCAAGAACTCCCCCCACTGCACACGAAACTACTCCAAGTCAAAGATGTTGATAGTGTACCATTTATACTAGTAGGAAACAAAATTGATCTGGCTGATCAGCTTCAAGTCACTCAGTCTGATGCTGAGGACTTTGCAAGCAAACAGGGCATGCCTTTCTTTGCCACCTCTGCAAAAAACCGTGTGAATGTGGATCAAGTGTTTCTGCAGTTGGTGCGAGAAATGCGCAAATGTCCTTTGAGGGTTGGAGATGGCTCTGACACACGCAAACCCTCAAAAAGAAGGTGTACATTGCTATAAATTCATTTATTGTCTGGCTTTGTGTAGTAAAACAACTGTACAAGCAGAAAATTTTTTCCTCTTTTTTTACATAAAAAAATTCAAAGTCCAAGGGACGAACGCCTGTGTGCATGTCTTGTGATAATGTTAGTGATAGTAATAGAGGGATAAAATCCTAACCTAAAAGGAGTGCCAGGAAGCCTTTTTGGTGTATTCTTGGTGGGTGTACGACCCAATGCCGATGGTTTCTTCATTTGTAGGTGAATGATGGATGGTGATTCTGGAAAAGAAGGGACTGTGTGGGATGGAGTTGGAACGGAAGGTTTTTCTTCTCTTTTTGAAGGGGTGTGCTGTGTGGTGTTGTGTAGGAGAGCCGCTTTTATTTGGAAGTACTGTGCATAAAGAGGTTTCACTTTTTCTCTATCCCTTGTGGCAGGCTTGTGAAATGTTAGTACGGTAATTCTGATAACTAAGAACAGGGCATCTGTGTTGGGCACACATCTCTTCCTTGGTGAGTCCGGAAATAGGTCTCCCAAGCTATTATTGTTGTTTTCAGATCTTTCTTCATCTGATTTATGGCAGTGACATCTTTAGGAGGCGGCCCTATTACAGGACACTGCAGTCCAGCTTCCTGGGTACCATAAGGAATTGGAAATGGCAAGAAGAAGGGACCGTGAGTGAATCCATCATTCTTTTGATAGGGTCAACTTTGGTATCGCCAGTTTGAGAGTTGTGATGCCTGTGCCGGTGGTGTGGGGGCCTTATGTGAACTTTTGGAGTTTCTGGAGGAGGTATAGGAGGATCAGATAAACCGAAAGGTGGTGTACAAGGGCATGCTCCCCCTTGGTTGGTTTTTCGTTTTTTATTTGATGTGGGGGTCTTTGTTTAAGGAATTAGGAATGGAGAAAATTATTTAGGACACGCACAGCTGTTTGTGTAATCTTGGAATCCTTCCCTGCTGCATTAAGAGAGGGAGGCGGTTTGAGGGGAGTGGATGGTGGTGTTACAAAAATGGGTAAAGAATATGGTGGGGTTATAACTTGGCCCTGGGTGGATTTCAGCCACAAAAAATATTTAAAGCACTTACTTCAAAGAGGACCTGGTAATCATCAATAAAACTGCGAATAACAACCGGTAGTTTGTTGACATGTAAAAGAGCTTTGTCTGCTGGACCTGGAAGGAGACTTGGCCCAAAGACAATGGCCAGGTTTTCTGAGGTCATTCTATTTTTCTGTGAAAGTTTAAGTGGAAACCGTGATATATAGGAACCACCTCACAGTGCGCCGCCACATCCCTCAGAAACTTGACCATATAGTGCATCAATTTCCTGAGGCAATGAGTATAGGCAGAAAAAGCTGAAGAAACAACCTGTTCAACTCAGGGAGGGCCTTGACAAGAAGACGCATACATACCCTTTTTTCGTATAGGTCAGTGATTTCTGAATTTATGACACTTTCGATTAATTAAGTGCACATTTGTTGGTGCTATACCCCCAGCTAAGATAAATGCGTTATAAAGACCCTCAGGAACTATAGGACTGGCAAGATCACGAAGAAACCTTTGGAAGTGAGTACTGGCAGTAGAAGTGAATAACCAACTTTTTCAAAACTCCGGCTAGTGAATGCACGTCATGGCCAACTATTTTATCAAGGCGTGCCCGTTGCGCTTCATTGCTGAGTTTATATGTGTTTGGATCTTGATTGATATGAATAATCTGCCAGAGAAAAGAAGTGAATACCTTGAAAGAATTCTTGCATCTTACGCATCAATGCTGCATTACCACAGACTCGAAATAGCCCTTCCTCATCAAGTCCTTTTTTTTTTGTTTGTTTGTTTGTTTGTTTGTTTGTTTGTTTTGTTTTTGTTCAGAATGACGATACGAAGACCAAAACCAGAACCAAAACCCACAAGTACAAGTCGTCACTACAACCAACCACCGAAATAGACAATGACCATATCCTGGTCCCAGTACCACGATGGCGCAGAATTCCCACAGTCAAAGATACCACAGCAGGCACTCCCTCGTCCTCGTCCTCGTCCTCGTTGCCGTAATCGCGATCGTGGTCGCGTTTCCCAGCTCCGCTGCACCCTTCTCCCATAATCCCTCCACCCCAGCGCATTGCGCCCTCCAGTGTGCCCCCGAACACGCCAACTTGGTGCCCGCTGGTGGTGGTTGCGGTGCACGATGCACATCCCGTTGGAGCTCTTTCTGCGGCTGTGGATGCCGCTGATTGTGGCTGTGTGGTCTTGTTGCCTGTGATGAACTTCCTCATTGGTTTTTTTCCTTTTTTTTCGTTTCTACGGGCAAGTCCTTGCCGCAGTGGAACGCCGTGGATTGTTTTTCACTTTGAATGGGCTACTAGTGGCGCAGAAAAATGGTGGGCTGAGGAGCCCGGGAGAGTAGTAGTGACAGGGGAGTGAGAGTTTATAAATGGATGATCCAATCTTAGTGGTTAGGCAAAAAAGGCTTCTGGGAACAGTCTAGATTTGCTCTTTCCGAGGATAACACAACCGTTTTGCTGGAACGAACAAAAAACAACAAATCAAGAAACACAACAACACCAGCCAATACCACAGAAAAGGGCAAACAAATGGCCCACCGCGTACTGGATTCCATAGAACCCCCGCAGCTTCCCCCAAACGATGCCATCGTCGTCGCTCCCGCCACATCGGTTCCTCCCATAATCGCAACCAGCAGTGCCCCTCCAGCCCGCGGCATCCCTGCCTCGGCGTCGTCAATGGCAGCGCTGTCTGCCCTCCCTGACGCTCCCCAAACAGATACCATAATGACGAAAGCAAAGTCCTCGGGAGGCTCCAGTAAATCCGGGTCCAGCTCCGGCTCTCGCCTCGCGGCTCCCTTAATGACGAACACTGCCCCCAAAATCGAGGTCTCGGGCCACTCGATTCCTGCAACTGTACTTCCTGCAGTTTCTCAACTTCCTCGTCCTGGTCCTGCACCAACTTGGCAGCTGCGGTGGGGCAATAGAACATGGATGCTTCCACTGCTAATCTCTACAATCCTTTGTAGGACTAACTCTCTACTTTTTTTTTTTTTTTTTTTTTTTGTCACATACAGAAATAACTACTTTTCTTCATAACCTCTACTTATCACCTTCTTAGCAATGCTAATAATTGCTTGGGCCTGGCGTTATAAAAATGGGGCCTGGTTCGGGGTAATGTATGTACCACTTATGGGCTATTACATCTTGGTACTTGATTTTGTTATAAGTCATCGCCGATTGATTCTCCAACTAGTTTTCAATATACCAAGTGCATTTCTATCCAAGTGTTCCGCAGGCAACCCCAGAACCTAGCGTTAAAGGGATGGATCGCTATGTGTGTCAAAAAAGGGTTTTCTAGAGAAACTAATGCACCAAACAAAGATTATCATATTTATTGTTACAATCGTCATGTGGTTCCTGCACAATGCAGTACTTAGCATGTATTTCAAGGAAACTAAGAGACTGGTCACAGCTCACATCAGCTTCATTATTACGTAAGTTCTCGGGATTCCTTCTCAATTAATTTAGACTAGAGGCTTCTTTTGCGGTGCTTGGGAGGACACTTGCTGGGGTCCAGTACAGTTCACCAAATGGCCGTCTGTGAAAAACCCTGCTCTATTCTCGAAAACCCTCCACCTACGTGGAATTTTTTGGTAACCATTTTAACATGTTTAAAAAAAATATCAACTCTCTGTAGGTATAGCTTTTCTTGGCTTGTCTGGTTCCTTGTTGTCGTTTTGATATGTGGTCTGGGTAGAACCAATCCGGACTGGATATTGTTGCAATGGTACCTTGCTGTTACTCAGATGGCTATTGTAACTCAATTATCTGCTGGTCTTTGGACAAAGCCCTTCTGGGAAACTGTCACTTTGTATCTCCTCTTTTTGTGACTTTTTTTTTAAAACTACATTCCAGTGTTCATCCATATTCTAAGGGTCTGATTATGACCGGTGCATGGTGGTTTAATGCGACTTCGGCTACTTTAATTATATACTTCATTGCAAGCTCTTGTTGGCCGCAAGGAGTATGGAACTCGACTCTAAAATCCACTGAAATCTTTATGATAGAAACCAGCCGATATTTGGCACTTTTGTACTACCTGTGGCTCCTACCCCCTTGCACCCGCTGTTTGTTTTGGATTATATGGGGATACCTTCAAAACTCTTTTTTCCAGTAAAACCGCTCATGCTATTTTCGCTTATTTCTTCGTACATCTCCTCCTCCTTTATAAATCTTTTCTTACAAACTTCGCAAGATTGCGGGAGTATCCATTTTAGACTTTTTACTTTTCCATCTCGTGTACACTCAGTTTGGAGTTACGCCAGCCGCACCAACGTGGTTTCAAGACGTTGACTTGGTCACCAATTTCACAATCGTCTTGTTCCTTTTGACATGGTATTGGTTCACTCAGAGATACTTGCTTATGGTTCGTGTTGCCCCAAAGCTTCCACCAGAGGAACCTTTCCACGACTATGATGTTGAGGTACCAAATTCCATATTGCTTGTAAGCTTAGTCACTCACAGTTGGCAAACTGTGGAAATAACTCCTCTGAAGACACTGGTTCTTCATACACAACCAGTATGTAATACTCCTGTGGTTCTTCTTGTTAACGTGTCCCACAATAGGCTACTACTCTGATGCATCCTCCATCCAACAGTATGCACATTCCACTTATATTTTGTTGTATCTCACACATATTCTCAGTGTTGAAGAAGACAAACAAGCTCTTCTTGGACAGAAAGCTAAAAGAAAATCCGGACACAAGTGATTGTCTCTTACATAACATTAATTTATGTCGTTTGGAAAAAACACGTTGTTTCTAAATTTTAAAACTCGACTCGTCTATTTTAAGCAGGTTCCCTTAAAATTTGCTTCATTTTAAGCGCCGGTATCTCGCCGTATCTCCGAGTCTAAAAATACAGAGTGATGTCAAACATGTCAAAGATCAATTGCAATTCCCCTGCGCCTCGTGTCTTTTTTTTTCCCCTTCGATTGTTTCAGAATTTCACAACTTTTTCCCATCTTTCACCCCACGCGCCCGTCGGCGGTGCCCGTAGTAGTGTCGTAAGGACAAGATGCAAGCAAACCCCTTTGCTGTGCTAGGCACAGCCGATGCAGACAACATCGTGGAAACGGCGAAGTCCAGAGCGTTGGGCCAGCAAAAGTCCAAGCAAAGTCAGTCACACCCACCTCATACGCTTTTTTTTTCTTTTTTTTTTTTTGCACTTACAATGCGTAACGTCACGCTTTCGGTTTTTTCCTTTTTTTTTTCTTTCCCTGCCTTTCGTTAAAATCTTGTGTTTTACAACGTTCTTATTTCTTGTGCCGCGGTTTTTTTTTGTATGGTTTTACCCCCTTGGTGGTCACTCATTGCCTCCAAAAGAACGCGTTGCCTCTCTAAAGAAGAAAGAAGCCGAGAAAGAGAAGGCTAAGAAGGAAGGAAAATCCAAGACCGCCAAGACCCCAGAAGCCAAACCAGAGGCAGCTAAAGAAGAAACAGCTAAGGCCCCTGAAGCACCGAAAGTAGAAGCCCCCGCAGAGAAAAAAACAAAGAAAGGCGAGAAGGCAGCAAAGGCAACAGAAGAAAAACCCAAGGAGGAACCCAAAACAGGTGATAAGCCTAAGAAGAATGCCAAGAAGGGCAAGGCTGCTGAAAAGACAGCTGAGCCAGAGAAAAAGCCCGAGCCCGAGAAGAAAGCAGAGCCCGAGAAAAAGGAGCCTGTGAAGACCGAACCAGTTATGACCACTGCAGGTCCTGGTGCTAAAGGGCCTGTTCCCCTTGGTTTTGGTGGTGCACCCACTGCGGCAGCTCCCGCTTCTACTACACCAGCTGGTCCCAAACCTAAAGGTTTCTTTATTCGTTCGAGTCTCAGTTTATCCTTACAATATACGTGCAGTCACAATCTTCAAGAAGGGTGAACCCGCCCCCATCACCACCCCAGAGCCTCCTAAGTATGTCCTTATTATTTTTGTTTCTTTTAATTTTATTCACTCTAACAACAGGGAGATCCCCAAGCCTGTGATTGCTCCTCCCGCTCTCACGTGAGTTTTTGATAACGTTTATAATTACTTATGGTCTTAGTGCCCCTGTTACTCTTGAAGTCACCGGCCCAGTAACGGAAAAGACAGAGGAAGCTGAAGCGTGTGTACTTACGTTGCGTAGAATAGGATTTTGATTGTCTTTGCAGTCCAGCAGAAGGTGAAGAGGGTGCAGAGGAACCTGCTCCCGCCAAGACTGAGGAGAAAAAGACAGACAACGCCGAGAAGAAGCCCGAGAAGAAAGTACCTGTCGCATTGCCCCGCATTGCCGCAAAGAACGCTGCTTCTGCCATTACCAAGAGCCAGGAAGAGATCGAGTTTGTTATGCCTGAGGTATTTTTTCTTCTACCAGGTGGTGAAATAAGATTTCTTTGTAGAACCCCAAAACCCTGGAGGAATTCTTGAAGGAAAAGAGGATGAAGCCTGCCCCCGTTCTGATCAAGGCTGTTCCAAGGAAGTCAGGAGATGGTGAGGATGCTTCTCAATGGGCATCAGAGCCCCTGAGGAGGAAATTGAAGCAGCCCGACACAAAGGACAAGGTTTTTTTCCCCTTTCACTGCGTGTTGAACCAATTTTTTCTTCAGAGTGTTCCCACTTTAATCGTGGTTCATGGAGCCAACAATACCGTGAAGGTCGAGGAAAAAGTTGCGGTACCCAAAAAGAAGAAGGTCGAGAAACCAAAAGCAGCAGAAGATGCCAAAGACAAGGAGAAAGCTGGCGATGCCACAGCCACCCCCGCTGCCGCCACTCCAGCAGAGCCTAAGAAGGCCGAGAAGCCAGTGAAAACGGAGAAGAAGAAGAAACCAGGAAAACTCACAGCGGAGACCACCAAACAACTTATTGCTGACTTGGGCATCAAGGTGGTGCTTAAGGAGCGCGAACGCCCCCCAAGGATGTTCCCCAAGGGTGCCACCCCCGAGACTGCCGTTCCAGGCAAGCCCGCACCCACCGATGCGGCTCAAGCATCCCGCCGACCACCCAGGATGGACAGGAGACCCAAGGAGGAAGCACCCAAGAAGGAGAAGATCATCCCCGAAGTGCCCAAGCCCGAGTCCTTCCCGTCCCTGAAGGAGACAGTACCACATGCCGCATCACACCCCAAGCCCGGATCCAGCAAACCAGCCCCCAAGCCAGCCACAGCAACACCAACAGCATCACCCGCCACACCCACACCCGCACAGCAAACAACAACGCCAGCAGCAGCCACAGCCCCCGCTGTGGTTCCGGCCCCATCAGTTAATTAAGGTGTGTGCTCTCTTGATGTGGAACACCTTGGCTTGAGCGCCTTCTGCTTGATCCGAGATGCTTCTGCTGTCGTTTTTTTTTTTTTGGAAGGAAAAAAAAAAAGGGGATTCAGCTCTTCATTTACTCTGCTCTTTTTTCTTTTGAGTTTGTACGTTGTTCAAAATATATCTTTTGAGTTCTGGTTTATTTTCATCTTTTCTTCTAGTTTGTCTGCATTGAATAACAGAAAGGGAAATTTAAAAGTACCCACTTCAACGGGCATTGTTATTAAAGGATTCCGTGGAGATGGTGGGTGTGTTTTGGCAGGCAGAGAGTTGCGAGGACAGGCATGATGCTGTGAGTGTCTGGGCCTCGTTGGGCATTAGAGTCACATAGTTGTCACTCCACAAAACGGGAACTACATCCACACCAGAGCACTGTAGGATGGCGCGCACAAAGAAAGCAACCTGAGCAGGCACAGCTTAGGGGATATTCGAAGCTGTGTTTATGTGGCATGTACATACATAGCTAGTAGGATTGGCTACGGTCACAGTGGTCAGAGCTTTGTCATCGCTGACTTGGGTTGTTGTGGTAACCTCATCAAGTCAAATGATGGGAAGGATGGGCTTTCTCCATACCTTCAAATTTATCACAGGTAATGTACGGAGATTTGTAAAGTCAGCCCATTGACTGCAAGGTGTACGGTACCACATGGTGAGTTTCCATGCAAGGATGTCTGTGGAGTCTGTTACCGCGAGATTGGGAATATACTTATTACCTTGTTGTGTTGACAGCCAATATAAGTTGTCGGACACCACTTCTGCACTTTTTTTAAGCATTAGCCTCAAAAAGTATACCCCGGTTACTCCTGATGGTACACTGGGTACATTGGAAAATATTTTAATGGCGCTGTCGGCTTCCACAGAGGGTACAGTAACCGAGGTAGAATATGATACAGTTCCGTTCAACAAAATGACTTGCACTGAGGCTTGAAGTACATCTGTATACGCAGTGTAGAGACTGTTGACAACATAAATGCTGTTGTCATCATAAGCATACATGATGTGAAGTGGCTGCGTAAATAGCATGAGAAAAAGCACACAGAAGGTCGGATACCTCGCAACTTTTCTTTGAACCGAAGTAGCCCCCACCTTGGACAAGGAAGTAGTCATAACTTTCAAATATCAATTAGAAGCCAACGATAATCAGGGACATACAAGTGCCATTTGAAAGATATCCTGAATTGGTTTTATTAATGAAGGGAAGAAAAAAAAAAGAAAATCAGATAGAGCATGGAATGGCTGAAAATAAACCAGGGATTATTTTGCATCCATTGTATGACACCAGTGGCTGTATACTTATTCCGTGAGTAACCTTCGAACAGAGCCCGCAATCCTTCATAGTTGGCAACCTGGGAGGTATAGGAATAATCCACAGCGTTCTTTGTTGTCCCATAGCGCGCTGTAAACATTGCTTAGAAGCACTTAGCACCAAACAAAATACCATTGAGAGGGGGAGTGAAATCACTCAGATCCCCAATTGTTCCTGTCGAGGTGTGGTAGTCCCACCAGCTGTCTATGGGCCATTGGTGTTCTTCAGGTAGTGTTCTGCACAAAAATGTTATTAAGTGAATCAGTCTCAAAGAAGTACCTAGCAAGGCTCTCATAGGTTAGTGGAGCCTCACCAGGCCCTCCTTCAGTGAAAAATCCCCACGCCCCGCCATATTTTCCGTCATCAGTCAGCCAGTAATTCGGTGGAACCCACGAGTAGGGCCCTGTCATTTTTACCTGTGTGTTTGAGTACAAAAAGATTCTATGGAGAGTTACACACCCCAGTTCGCCCTGTCACTATCGATGTTGTGTCAGCTGCAGAGGCAAGTGTTGGTAATACCCACATTTCTTCATCAAAAACAGCAAGGAATTCCTCTTCAACGCTCAAAGGTGGAGATTGGTCAGATCCTAGAGAAATATGAATATAACTGCACAGAAAAGTAGTAGTGCATACCGTACAAGAATACAAAAATAGAAGGATGAATCCTAAGACGCCGTACTTGCGATCTTGTGGATTCCTGTGCCACAAAATGCTCTTCGTCTCCCCAGAGATCCCAATGCTGCCACGCATCCTATTTTTCATAAGAGGTTTCCCAGTTTATGAAACCTTACACAACAGCACCACCCAGGCATTACTAGCATTCCATACTGGTCAGCCAAGTCAAAAAAGTGATCATTTTCCATTTTCCCTTCAAGTCGTATTGTATTCATGTACATGTCTCGCTGAAAACTAATTAGTCAGCAGAGCGGGGGGGATATATATATATGGGGGGGGGGGGGGGGGGGGGGGG
>JAHLWZ010000582.1:0-47461 GCA_020536535.1 Pelomyxa schiedti | reverse complement strand
GGAGAGCTCTTACCAAATACGTCATCTCGGTTTCTTGCCGTGCTGAATTGACTCGTTGAAATAGGTCAGGTGTAAATCCTCCGCCTCGAATCAGAATAGGTTTTCCATTCACCCTGTTTCCTTTAAGTGTGAATCATGCAATGAGGTCATACGTGAATAAACGGTTGCCATCAATGAGCTCTGAAGTCACTTGGCGAAGACCAAACTGAGTTGTGAGGCTATCAGATACCTGAGCTCTACTACAATAAGACAACAAAAAGCAAAGGTTTAAGGTAGTTCACCCTATGACAAACGAAGCTGTAAGCGTTTGTAGTGTCTGTGCACCCATTTGCCATGGCCACCATAACTCTGGATTGGAGATCACGAGGGTCGGGAATCTACTTGTGGGTAAAATAAACCAAGGACACTGAAAAAGGAAGTCACGCAACAGATCGGGAGTAAAAATCACTTGCAAATCGGAGTAGGCAGAGACAGAGACAGTTTGTGAAACTGTCCCCGATTGTGGAATTGAAGCAAAGACAGTGCCCGACTTGGCCACAGGACCATAGTTGTGCAACTCCAACAGAATTGTAACACTTGCAGAAGTCACTGTGTTATTTGTCCCATAACCGAGTTCAGCTGATACTTGAGGATAGGCAATAGCAACTGGCCCAGATTTTTTCTGGAAAACTACTTCTTGCCATAAACCCATGTTACCTGGGTGCACGGTCACTCAAATGCTTCACAAAATGAATCGAACCATCAGGAGGCTCAGGTGACCAATCAACAAAGGAAATTGCTAGATCCGTTGAAGTTGAGGAACCTATGGAAACGTCTTCAGGTTTGTATATTTCCACGGCCAACGAGTTGGTCCCCGGAACAAGAGCATATGAGGTGATGTCAAACGAGAACCACCTAAAAGTCCCCACAATGTCCTCCTCCTTGCCGATCTGAATCCCGTTGACCCATACATTGGCCCGGTAGTTAATACTGTTGAGATGGAGTTTGTTAACTAAGATGCCATCATTTATGTTGTTTGTACCCTTTGAATAGCACAGTCAATTGTTCACCAGCCAGATCACTAGTTGTTGAAAACTCGGTGCGATACCACCACGTGGTGGAATTGAAGGGTTCTGATGAGATTGACTGCAAGTTAATGCCATAAAATGGGTCTTCATACACCCCGTTCTGTGCAATCCAAGTAGGAAACATACAAGGTAATTAAAGATGAATCCAAAAAGGGTAATAGTCGTAGAGTGAATGAAAACTCTCAGTCACAAAATGTGGGTCTCTGTGAAGGGAGGAAACTTAATTTTTGTGTATATTTTCGGACCTGCAATAATCCACCCAAAACAGTGCAGGGCACAGTGACGTCATACCACCCGCTGTCATCAAACCCCGGCGTGGATATCTGCCCACCGGTGGCCCCGCCAGTCTCTGTCGCCGCCACCATCCTCCACGACGTGAGTGACGTCACTGTCTCCTCGGACACCGCCACAACAGCCGCCCATCCAATCAAAATAGCAACTGCAATGAAAGGGGCACGCCCTGCGTTTGCGTTTCCCCTCGACGTCATTGTTTTGTCGCACAGCACACCTCAACTACTTGGAAGTTCAGAAAGTTTTGAACTTTTGGAGAAGCAACTTCCAGATGAAAGTGATCAGGCGTTTTTCTTGTTTAGGTAATTGGATCACAGGGCAGAAAGGCTCTTGGCTACCTGAGCTGGAATCCCAACAAGAGGACCAAAGTCAGGGGAATCCGTAGCCTGGTCAGTGATCACCACCTAAGGAGTGTGAGAGTCCGTTTATGATATGATATAATATCAAGAAACCTGTGTATGGGATGTGTGCCGCCGTTTGGCTTCCAGGAATAGCATTGCCTCTTCATATGTTTCAGGCTGCACAACCAGGAACATATCAGTGTGAGGGACTGCAAAAGTGAGGTGAGAGACACAGGTCAGCTGGCTCTCAGATTTTGGTTGGTGGACTCGGGTGTCAACTGTTACATGCACAGTGTTTTCTTCAGAATAAACAATGCGGGAGCGAAGCGTAACAACTGAGCCAACTTGTACGGGTCTCAAGAAGTTGAGGTCGTCAACGCTCAGGAATCTTGGTTCTTCTTTGTACACCAACTGTGTGCTGTTATACCTAATACAATCTGATCAAGAATCACTCACATGCACAGTCACCCAAGCCAGTTCAAAAGCCAGTCTCATAAGAAATCCACCAAAGATTGTTTGATTTGCATTGCGTTTCTGAAGAATTATGATTAAGTTGAAATGGAATATGCAACCACTAGACTCACCTGTGGGTGCATATACACGAGATTGTTGAATTCAGTTTTCGCAATTGTTATTGATGGCCGCGGCGGGTGAAGCTTAGCTGGCTGGTTGGCCTCTACAAAAAACGAGTGAATAGATTCCCACTCCTCAGCGGTGGGAGGCTTGTTTGTTAAGGATTCCTCCACCCTCTTCCTCCTCTGCTGTTGTCTCTCTGTGATGTGGTAAGGTCAACAATTCACCAATTACAAGAGAAACACTGAGAGCAAAAGTGGGGTACCCACATAAAGAAAACAAAAACGAAGGTGGAATGGACTCCCATCCAACTTTAATGCAATTGCAAAAATAGGACTCACTAGCCGCGTCTTCATTCCATCTAATCTCCTCAGCAGTCTCAGGAACGAGGGGTGAAATAGCCACAGGCTTCCGTGTGACAATGTCCTTTGCAACGAACACAAACATCGCCACTAGTCTCGGCTGCGACGGGGAAGATGATGACGGTGATGATCCCACAATTGCGGCGCCGCCTTCTCCCAGCTCGCCGTAGCCGCTCAGCCTCGCGTCGATCATCACCTCCATCGACGTCCTTCCGACCCACGTGACCCGCCCCTCGAGCACCACGTCCCTGGTGACCCGCGTGAAGTCCATAGGCACGATGATGCGGTCCACGGCCGCCGTGGCCACGCTCGCTGCCTCCAGCGCCGAGACCGGCGACGCGGGCCGCGACGGTGGCGGGCTGGCCGCCGCCGAGTCCGAGGCAGAGTCCGCCGTGGTGGCTGTGGCCGGCGAGACCGGGACAGCGGCCGGTGGCGGCGGGGCGGGGGCTGGCCACGCGGCGTAGCGGTGGGCCACGAGGGCGGCCAGCGCGTCCAGGTGCTCCAGGAGCTTGCCGACCCGCATGACCCCCAGGGCGCTCACGTTCTTGGAGCGGAAGGCCGGGTCGCTGGCGTAGGGCAGGGTGCGCCGCACCACGGTTTCTCGAGGTCGTCGCGGAGGCATGGGGGCCGGTGACGCCATGTTGGTGCACTCTCCTTGTGGGGTTGGCACGAGACGGAAAAATTGGAGAAATGAGAATCAATCGAACGTTAAATGGCGGAATCAATTAATCAACTGACCGGAACGCTGTAATTTTCGTTCTCGTCGCTCAGAGGATCGGCGGTCTGGTGTTTTTTTTATTCAGCCAAATGTCATTTTAGCGGAAAGAGGGAGTAATAAAAAGTCCCGGTTTTTCCATGCCTTGCTCTTATTTGTTGGTTTAGGGTTTGCCCAGTTTGGTGTGTTTGATAGCTCTGGGTGTGAGGACCATCACAACAAAGGCGGGGTCAGTTGGGCCGGTGTAGCCGAACTGTTTTAGAGACCGATCAGTTATGTGGAGATATAAGTGTGGATTGCATACAGATGTGAACTGGCTCTGCCACGCTTTATCCTTAGTTTCCTGGTCTTCGTGGATGACTACATCGGCATCCACCTAAAAGCAAGTCAGTGGCTAGTGAGAAAATTTGCGGGATTGGTACTTGAACAAAGCCTGAAGAAGTAAACTCGGTGCTGCCCACAAGCATAGAAACGTAGAGTTCCTGCTTTATTTGAGCCAACTTGGGGGTGCCGGCATGAGTGGTCATGTAGTAGCCGAGGTCATTGTTCTTAAGTAACATCATGAAACGGGAGCAAATCCTATTCTTAGAGTCATGTGTGCTCAGGGACACAACGGGATTAGCTGCCATCGCTTCATCAAGAAGAGTCTGTGACTTTAGTGAATTTATGGTTTTTGAAAAAAAAATCCTTACAGTATCCTGTTTTGGGGATGGCATAGCTACATGACTCACCGAGGTCCACTGAAGTAAAATAAGAACAAACTTGGGGTCGTCAGGTCCGGAATAGCCGAACTGTGTCGGTTTTTGTAAACAAAGGGAAAATCAGAAGAAGGTATACAGCTTTGTATTCATCTCTCCAAGCATCGTTCTTCAGATGTTGCTCTTCAGAGATAGTAGCCCTAGCGGCTGCCTACAAAAAAAAAAAAATTAATCCCCGAATTGAGAGGTGACTCTTACTTGAACAAAGCCTTTACTGTAAATATCAGTTCTGCCGACAACAACGTAAACGTCCGAATTGGCAGAAATTTCTGTTATCTTCTGTGATGGCTTTGTTGTGCAGAAGTGATAGCCAAGATTTTTGTGGTATCTCATCCACATAGGCCTGTTATGAATTTTGCCACCAGCGTGTGTGGCTAGGGATACAATTTGTGAAGTTTTGTATGCCGAATCAATTGGAGAAATCTGTTTGTTTTAAGCGAAAAATTTAGAACAGATGCACTAATTTCCATACATCAACTGGAGTTGAAGCTAGGTTGGTAACCTCCAATGCTTGTATCGTGAGTAGAATAATGGAAAAGTTGGGATCCTCTGGGCCTGTGTAACCAAATGCCGTGTAATCGCTTTGCCACAGTTTATTCTTCATTTCACTTGATTCGTCTATGTGAGCAAGTGCTTGAACCTTGAAGAGATTAGATCAGTTTAGAAGTAAGGCCCGCCAACCTTAACAAAGAGTTTAGTGTCAAATCCAGAACTGCCAATAACAAGGGAAACATCAGGATTGCTCTGAATCTGTTGCAGTTTGGGTGTTCCTTTATGGGTACAGAAGTGATATCCCACTTCAGCGTGATGCCTCAACCACATTGGACGTGCGGCAATTCTATTGTTAGCATGAGTAGACAATGATACTATCGGTGTAACGGCATAGGCAGCATCAAATGGTTTCATCTACACCCAAATAAGAAAGGTTTTTAAGGGTGTTTAATGGATGGTACGTCAAGTTTTGGACTTGCGGCAATGTTCATTTTAGTGGCGTCAACGGATGAGGGGGTCAACAATATTAACACGAGATTTGTATCCTCAGGGCCTGTGTAACCGAACTGCTTATAGTCGTCCTTCCACAACTTAGATTTTAGCTCCGCTGTCTCATCTATTCTCGCAGTTGCTTTGAACTGAAAAGATAAGAAAGAAGGTGAAACAAATGATGCGATACCGAAACGAAACCAGTTGACTTGAAGGAAATGTCTCCAACAAATATTTCAACCTCTGAGTTCACAGCTATTTGCTCTAGTTTTCGGGACCCTCTGCGAGTGCAGAAGTGGTATCCTGTTTGTGGGTGATACTGCATCCACATTGGGCGACTTGATATTCTGGCCCCCACATGTGTACTCAACTTAACAATTTGTGAGTGTCCATATGCAGAATCCACTGGTGCCATCTAGGTGTTGTTAAGTTCATCTTCAATACATCTCCAACGTTACATACATCAGGTGAAGAGCTACCAATTTTTGAGGTGACTACCCCAAGGGGTGTAAGAAGAATTGGCACGAAATTCGGGTCATCAGCCCCAGTAAAACCAAATTGTGTGTAGTCATCTTTCCAGAGTTTGCGTTTCATTTCAGGGGATTCATCAGCGCGAGCATTTGCTCTTAACTAAATCCAATTTTTACTTGGACACAGAAAATAAGTGAGGTAACCTGTGTCACAAGTTTGGTAGTAAAATCAGTTTTTCCAACCAAAATGTTAACTTCGGGGTGAGCCACTATTTGGGCCAATTTATTGGAGCCCTTCCGTGTGCAAAAATGGTATCCTAATTCTTCATGTTTCCTCATCCACATGGGACGAGAAGATAGTCGTTTTTCATTGTGGGTAACAAGGTTGACGATGGGAGAGGCTGCGTAGGCTTCGTCAATTGGGGTCTGTGCACCGCGTCAAAGGAAAAAAAGAGAAGAAGGGTGTTACCATATCAATTTTCGAGGGAGTGAGAATAGAACTTGAGATATCAGTAATTTCAAGAAGAATGACAACAAAAACAGGGTCAGCTGGACCAGAAAACCCGAACTTCCGAGGAAGAATGATCAGTTGTAGAATGTCCAAGGGTCTCACTTACCGCCTTATAGTCGTCTTTCCACAGAGAAATCTTCGTTGCCTCGTCATCAGAAATGGTCGCTTTTGCTGTGACCTGTTGAAAGGATGTTACAAAAAGAGTAAAATCTGTCTTGTTTTACCTGTACATATCCAGTTGACGAAAAATCGGTTTTTCCAACTAGTACTGTTACAGTGGGATTGGACGTTATTTCCTCCAATTTGTGTGAGGCTCTCCGCGTGCAGAAGTGGTAGCCATATTTTTCCTGGAAGCGCATCCACATAGGACGACTGCTAATTCGTGAATTGCAGTGCGTACATAGGCTTACAATTGGTGATGCGGCATAGGCATTGTGCAAAGGCACCTGGAAGTCTAAATAAGTAGGCTCTATTTACATCTAAAAGCAAACCATGTTGATTTCTTTCTTTAATGTTGGCAATCGGGTCTCATTGATTGACACGATTTTAAGAAGGATAACAATCATTGAAGGATCAGTGGGACCGCTATACCCAAATTGCCGATAGGAATCATTCCATAGTTGAGTTTTTATGTAGGGATCATCAGACACCTCAGCTTGAGCGGCAACCTTGACCTGCTTAAACATGAAACAACAGTGGAAAATCCATACCCGCACGAATGAACCAGTTGAGTCCAGTTTTCCAACAAGTATTTCAACGCCGGGAGATTTGGTAATTTGAGCTATCTTTTTGGTTGACTTGCGAGTTATGAAGTGGTAGCCAACGACAGAGTGCTTTCGCATCAACATCGGGCGGGAACTGAACGAGCGGCCATCTTTGGTGGTTAGAATAACAATCTCGTTCTCGGCATAGGCTGCATCCATGCTGCCCTATGTTGTGGTCAAGTTTACAAACACGGGTTCAAAGTCTCACCATTTGGAGCGTTTGAGGGACAACGGTCATGTCAACAACGGTGACAAGGACGAATTTCACCTTGAGTACCACCAGGTTGGGGTCGTCGACACCAGTATAACCAAACTGGCGATAATCATCCTTCCAAATTTTCCTGATAATTTCAGAGTCTGTTGTTGCCACAAGCTCCACTTTCGCCTGTGTGAAAAATCACTAACTTGAAGAAAAAAAGACTCATCGTTACCTTCGCGAATTTCTTGGTTCCCGTCCCAATATTTCCAATTAGTAAGCTACCTTTTGGTGACGCCGCAATGTGGTCAAGCTTCTTTGACCCTTTATGTGTCAGGAAATGATACCCAACCTCTGGGTGATTCTGAAGTTTCATTGGGCGGCTGGACATTCGATTTCCAGAGAAGGTGGAAAGTATAACAACATCAGATATTTTCCGAGCTTCTTCAACATAATCCTTTCAAAATATTAAAGTGAGGAAATGGCTTTGTTTCAAACCATATGGAGAACTGGGAGAGAAAGGTTGATAACAGATGGTTTGGCAATACTCAAAGTGAGAACAGCCATATTTGGGTCAGTGGGGCCAGAGAAGTACTATGGTTCTTAGACTTAAGAAACTTCATGTTTATGTTTAAACCTGGCTCATTGAAGGTTGCCAAGCAACTTTTTTAGTGGATTCACTTGTAGTTACAGAAATCGTAACTTGTGTCTGAAAGAATAAGCCAAGGCAAAAGGATTCTCACGTACCTCGATGTACTGTGATGTGGTGAAGTCAGTTTTGCCCCATAAGATTATTGCATTAGGGTTTGCAGAGATGTGAGAAATCTTCTTTGAGGTTTTTGCTGTGGCCATGTAATATCCAAGGGAATCATTTTTGCGCATTAGCATTGGCCGTGAGCTGAGACGCTTATTATCATGTGTTGTAAGGATAACAACTGGATTTTCAGAAAAGGCATTATCAACGTCTGGATCCTGGGAAGAAAGGTGTAAAGGCAAAGCAAGCGGGGGAAAAAAGTATACAGTTGTAGCTGGAACAGTTGAAGTGGATGGACTTGTAGAGGTGGAAGGACTTGTTGTAATGGAGGAAGGTGTGGTTGAGGTTGATGTTGAAGTCGAAGTCGAAGTCGAGGTAGACGTCGAGGTCGAGGTTGAGGTTGAGGTTGATGACACTGTAGTTGAGGATACTTGATGCTGGGAAGGAAGAACACCTGTCGGTGATGTGCTTGCTGGACCTCCTCCGGTTGCGGCAGGAGCAGCTGTTGCGGGCATTTGCTGATGCATTAAGGCTGTAAGCATTTTGCCATCAAAAACATTCTCCACATCAATCTTTAATTCACGAAACTTGTTCAGCCACATCTGCGTTTGTTCTTCATCATCTGAAAACATCGCAAAGTTTCCTGCAGAAACAGTCACTAAAGTAAACGAGCATGATATAGGAATACGTTTGGGTGTGACAACCAATAAGCCCTGCTGTCCAGCATTTTTTGACTTGAGGACACCAACTTTCACTGCTTTTATTTCTTTGACAACGATATCACCTTTAGCGCCACCTTTCTAGAGAAAAGTAAGATTTTTGGGCATAAGTTTCCAACAATAACTATAAAAACAAACACACATTGGGGTCTGCATAGTACGAAAGCTTGAGGTCTTGAAGGATGAAGAATCTCTTCTTCCAGCTCTTCACACGAGCACCACACTTGGTCATCCAGCCTAAAAATCATCTTTATTGCACTACCACCACTAACAGAGACAAACCAGTGTGCAAGACGTTTTTCATTTTGTCGGCAGACTTCGAAGATACTTTCTCCACAGGGGTCGATCGAGCAGGAGGTGCCGAAATGGAGACAGGTACACCTCTTTTGTCATCATATGAAGAGTTGAGTTCCATGCCAGCAGAACTCCTTGGTATAGTCAATTTGATTGCCTCCTATTCCAAAGTCATTTTTAAAAATTTTTCTCCAAGGCCTCGGAACATACACTCTCCCATGAAACAGAACCATCTCCCCTCAATAAAATATATTTGTATTCCAAATCAGTATCCGTTGGTAGTTCCACATCCGTGACCCAGCCAGTCGCTCCATTCCTAAAACATTGTAAGAAAAAAAAAAGAGTGGAAGGATAACGAGATCTTGAAAAGTAAAGGTACTTGCGAAGCAGGGAGGGGACCCATAATGCCTCGACGTGGCCGGAAACCAGAAGTACCGGAACGAATTCGCCGGGTCTGTGTCTCCCTTGGTCGTCGAAGTTAAACACCACTCGCATTTTTTGCTGTGGGGTGTCCGGTAAACGGTGCCAACTTTTGTTGTTCCTGTTCGAAGAAACGAAACCAGGGGATTCTTGTGGATTCGGGTTCATCCTCAGCAGTCTGGGAGTCAGAAGAGTGGAAAGCAAAAAAAGAGGTTGTGGTTCCTTGGGATAATCATTTGAGAGGCTCTTGTTCTCAATTGGTGGACCAAATCTCTTAGAGCAATAATTAATTTCATCAGGTGATGAGAAGAAATGTTGGAGGCGCTGAAGAAGAAGCAGGCTCTGCACGACAAGCACGCCTTATGGGAGGTGGATACTTCTCACTTCGATTTTTTCACTCCTTGGTTTGTTTCTTCTATTTTTTGCTCTTACTACCTTCTTGTTGGGTGTTTCCTTCAATGTTTTGGAATTAGTTCTCAACAGTAAACATCTTCAGGGTTCAATCTGTTCCAGTAGAGAAGGCTGGCCCAATGTCAACCAACGTTCTAAGACGGTTGGTGGGGCTGTGTTTCCTCCCATCAGGAGACCGCATTTCTAAACCTGTATGTGTGCTTGCAGTTGTTAATGACCGTACTAAACGAACAGTAATTTTTTTTAAAAAAAAAGTACATGTAAACGCTTAACTCTATTTGTTGTTTTTCATCTTCACAGAAATGGAGAATGCTAAAAAAATGTCTGCTACTGGGTGTGAACAGAGTAACTGAAGCACTTGAAGATTGTATGCAACATGAACAAAGTATGGTGTAGCTTTGTTTGAGTGCTCTTCCATTGAAACACTTACTGGGTAAAGAGAATTCAATTATGGAATGCCTTATGATATCTGAAACCTCAGAAAGTGTGTTCCAAAACATATTTCCTACAATAATGTCTTATACAGTGTCACGCATGGCTGTGATGCACCTCCCTTTAATGGCAAATATGGCAGGTGTTCCTATATGCCTTTTGGGCACAAATAGCTCGACACTTGGGACCATTGTAGGCACTAACCACTCTTTTACTGTTGGTATTAAAGTAAGTCTGTGACATATTTTCCTCCCTAACTTGGTCTGAAGCGTGACAGGACATGCATTAGTGAAGATGCTGTTATTACCCAAGGTGTTGATAACCTTGTGCAAGCTGTTGTTACTTACGCCAAGAGCTACACAAAAGCATATCCACTTTGGATCCCTCAACCATTACCAAAAATACGGGCACACTCACTACAAGAAGTAGACCCTCCCACAAAGCACGCCAAAATAACCACAGTGCCTATGAGTTCATCCACGCCATCAACCGCCTGTGCCCCACCGCCTTCACGGTCGTCCCCTGCAAAAGCTCCGGCAAAAGAGGGTAAGAGAGGTAAGCACAGGAGGAAAAAACGCAAGCATCACCACAAAAAAAAACCCAAGATGCTCACATCCCCCACTGATGACAATGCCACAGCCCCCAACACAATAAGAACTCCTGCACTCACCAGCACAGAATCCCCAACAATTGCCCCACACACCAGTCCAGTTCCATCTTCCATTCCCGTTCCAATTCCACAAGAGCCACACACCCTGCCCAGCCCTCAAACACCACTACCTCCAGTAACAACAACAACACCAATAGCCTCTCTTCCACTAACAGCTACACAACGTGAAATTCTGGGACTGGGAAAAGGGGTAGCCTTCAGAAGAAGATCAAGGCCAGAAACTGCCTCATTACAGCAGTTGCAAGACCAAAACACAAGTATTGCAAACCCTTCTAAAAATTAAACTCAAAATTTACCCACTTTCTTCTGTATTTATTGTTTTGTGTGGTATGTTCCCAGCCCAACAAGGCTCATCAAAAGGAAACAGGGTGAATAAGTGTCTCATTGAATTTGATATCATCACTGATTTTCAGCTTGGTGGCGAGTGTTGGGCTTCTGTTTGTAGTGTAAGAAGGTAAAGGGAAGAAAGAGATGAAAAAGTACATGTCTGGTGTCAGGGTCAGTATTAAGTGCTTAAGCTGAGCGACGGAAAGGGCCTGACAAGAATGCGCAAGCAGAGCATTGTCAGAAAGTACCGATACTAGCACCGTTGCTGTTTCAGTCAGAGGCTCGAGCTGTCCCCTGAGAGGTAGTGAGACATAGTGCGAATGGAAATGGCTAACGCTACATTGTGTTGGTAAGGTTATTTTTTGTTGCCCATTCCTCTAATCTCGTTACTGCTAGTTGTAAAGCGAGCCCAGTGTTAAGAGGTACAGAAATTCTAAAGAATGTTAATAGAGCACCATAACTACGTCACACTACTCATTGCATGCAACATGGTTAAAGAGATGAGCAGAGATGAAGTAAAAAATCTGTGTGAAAAATTGTTGAACCACGGGTTCAGGTACCCTACTTCCTCGTAACGTAAAAAGGCTTCTGTCCAAAACCCCAAACACTGTTGAAACTCGGGGAACTGACTGAAGAAGTCTTGTGGCACTAATGGTAGTCAGAAATAATGGAAAGAAGTTGTACTGCCAGGTACATTTCTTCTTGTCGTTCCTGCAGTAAAGCTGAAACGAGATATAACTGCAATTTCTATTCATGCAGTGAGAAAAGGGTACCCGGATAAATGTTTCTTACCCCTGTGATATGGGCAACAACAGTAGAGTAGACAATGAAGCCAGTTTTCGTCAGAGCTTGCTCGAAGCCACATAATGTTGGTTTCTCGTCTGCATTTCGTAACATACGGTCCCGACACAGGGTAATTAGGCCATAGGTTACAGATAACCAATAACACATCCGTGGAAGGCCAGGTTTTTGCTGTAGCAAGAAAGTTTGGTTGAGTATTGAGAAGGCAGGTTCATTACAAACTAGAAATGTACATTGCAGACAGTTTCAATTGCACCACAAATTCGATCAAAGAAGTTACGAGTCGCCGAAAGTGGAGATGAAAAACACTTCCATACCTCCAGTTGACTCATGATCTACAAGGGGAATAGTTATAGTGTAAATTGGAGAGGACAGGAATTTTACAGATTTCGCGGTAACAGGTGTCCCAGAATCTGGCTCAAATTGAACTGGTGCAAGATATATTTGCTGTTCAATAAACGAAGATTCACGGCTCACCTGTATATTTTTATTGAGCCAAAAAAAAATACATTTATGTGGAAGTAACCTCTCTGTTTACTGTCGAAGATGTCGTGGTGGAGGTTGATGTTGATGTTGTGGAAGTGGTACTGGATGTAAGCGGTGCCGATTTGGCCATCTAATGAAAGCTGAGCTGAATAAATGTATCAAATACTAAACCATTTGTTGTAACTTTTGCTGGAAATCGGGAGGATTTGATGTAAATTTTCTCAATTCTACATCAGCTTGTTTCAATAGCTTCGTTGTATTTTGCCACTAAAGTGGGTCAGCAGAGCCAATCTAATATGGAAAGAATTATTTACCAGTATCTGATAGGAATTCTGTGTGCTTGCAAAATTGCCTCTTAGTTCTTGCAGCTCAGCATCCTGTTCCTTTATTCTATTCAACTTTTCGAAGCTCTCCAGTCTGACCATCTTTTTTATGAAAAATGTTGAGCTTATACTCTCAAAAAGTTTGTCATTACTTCAAGTTCTTCCTGTAAAGCTTGAACTTCGGGAGAGATATCCGTAGGGGTGTCAAGAGTTAGGTCCTTTTCAGCCTCTAGCTGTGAATCTTAGCTTACACTACTCGTTTAAGTAAATACGAACATCAACATCTGAGGCAACACTGGCAGAGTCTATACTTGTGTCAGACTTGGCAGAGGATGCCTCAAGACTGTATAGGGTCCCTTCAATGTCCTTGATCATGAGGCCTGGTCGGGGTCCAGCCTCACTGTCAAGCCTAAAAAGTGCAACAGTGACAAGGAACAAATTGTAAAGGAGCCTCACTTGGCAATACTATGATTTCCATATTTAAGTGGTGTTGCCACAAAAGAAAGCTAGAGAGGTGGTTATGAAGGACAACTTATGATAGAGAAGCTTAATCTACATACATACACAGTTGGCTTTGAGGAGCTTAGTTCCTTTTTCCTTTCAAAAACAAAAGGAGTGGACTGTGTTGTTGTGGTGCTTGTGCCAGCAGGATTCATTGCATAAGTGGCCAAGTTCAATCTTAATTTGCCAATGTGCTTGGGGGACTTCTTTGTAACTTCTTTTACTAAATCAAAGAGAGTGTTAAATAAACTAGTCTGCACTCAGTGTGTTCTTACGTGTTATGCTCATTTGTTTAGAGTCATACTGCTTTGTTGACTGGTCTTTAAACATAGTGCAAGAAAAGGAAATCTTTTCGTTGAAAGGAGTATCCTCACCAGGAGGTGGTGTCACTTTAACTAATTTCGTAGTACCGGTCTTCTTCTTGCTCCCTCCACAAGTTAGGGAACGAAAACTCTGGGATTTATTGTGTTTCATGGGCAAAAAAAAAAAACCTCTTCGCCATGACAAGAACACAACTGAAGAAGGGTAATCACGCATTCCAATGAGCTGCACGGGTAAAAAAAGAAAAAAGTCAGAGGGAGGCAATAACCAACAACCAGCGACCTTTTGCACGGTAACCGTGAACTCAATGCGGAACTTCTCCTTTCCCCTATGTTTCAACATCTGCACGAGATCTCGGTTCCCTTCACTTACAGCGCCCTACTACCAAAAGGATAATAACAAAAAATGCAACAACACAGAAGCAGGGAACGGCCATCAAACAACCAAATTGCAGAAAGTTTCAAGACAGACAGAACAGTAACAAAATCAGATGCTGTAGACCGGCGCTGTGGGTTGTATGGTAGAAGGAGAGATCCCGGATGCGGCAGATGTCGTCGCTGTGCCACCCTTGTTGGTGTCAACAATCTTGCCTTTCAGCACCTTCTTGTCATCTGCGTAAAAATGAGTAAAATTGTTTCACAAAGAATGTATTAGGCATACTCTTGAATATTCTGTGGAAGCGCGACACGTTCTCTTTTGTCTCTCTCTTCTTAGCCTGCAGGTCTTGCTTCATACGTTGCAACTGTTGGTAAAGCAGGAATAAGTCATTTCAGCTCATTACTGCAGGATATTCTATCCATTTCATATCATTGCCAATATGTTATATCAGTGTCAAATTCATACTTCTTGGCTCTGGGGAGCAGTCAGTTGGTCCACCCTCGACCTTCGCTCCAAAGGTCCAAGGTTTGGCTCCTTCCACCTCACCCTAAGCCCCGTGAGCTTCTTGTTCAGTGCGTACTCTTGCTTCTTTAGCCCATATTGCATCTACAGTAATCCCCAACTTAGAACAAACACCCCTCAGCCCAAAACTGCAAGAACCTTCAGAAAGCGGTACTGCGCACGCTGCTCGGCCTTCTCAAGCTTGAACCTATTCTTAGCCGTACGGAAGAACGAATGCCTTTCCAAGCTGTTGCGGGGAACTTGTGCCTCCATTTTACTCCTTTTCGCCTCTCACCCACAAATTTATGTTGCATCTTCCTCCTTCAGGGCACACAGAGTCTTGAAGTACTCATTGTTAGTACGGTTCTTGTCGTTTTGGAATTCAAGGATAACAAAAAAGTCGTCATTTTATTTTTTTCCAAACAAAAAAAATTTTGGATCACAATAAAAATGCCTCTAGATTGTACATTCAATAGACACGAGGAGCTGTGTTTTTTTACAAATCCACAGAAGTAATTGTGCTGGTGTGGCTGTGCCCTGTGGAAGAAGACTTCTTGTTGATCCTGCACCAATCAACAAAATCATCAAGCAACACTGGCCCTAAATTTTGGTGAGTGGGATTTGGATGACTTATGAATGGTGTTGGTCTTACAAGCTCCGTCGGGATCATAGCCCGAGAGGTCTTGGTGTAGGGTAAGAGAGAGCTCGTAGAAGCTCATCCATTGATCAAGATTAAGAGCCTTGTAGGCAGTTTGCTTGACAAAGAGTAAGTATGACCATGTTTGTGAACAACCTAACTTACTTGCTTCAGGTACTCCTGGAACCAAGGAGTAATATCATTCCGGTTCTCCATTAAAAGGCCAAGAATGGAATCTGCTGTGCCCAAATCTAGAAAAATCAGAATTGAAGGAAAGGAAAGGGGAGATTTTTACCCAGCACTTTCGTGTCCTCTCCACGATAAAATAAGAAAGTGAATCTAAAGACATCCTTGAATACTGCAGGCTGGTCAAGTTGCTGTCTAAGCTGCTTCAATTTAGCTTTCAGAGAGACAAGACTATCAATTCTGGTTGGGATTAGACATTACGCTTCTCTTGTGGATAACTCACTCTAATTTTTGCAGACCCGCAATGAACTCGTCATGAGTAAACACGCCCATAGTCCTCGCACTGCAATACCAGGCTATTACAAGTAGTACTACCTGATGGAAGTGAGAAAGAAACAATGCAAGGGAGAAAGAAGTACATCTTCAGGCTGAATGGCCAAATCGTTACATAATGTTACAATCTGATCGGGACCCATTGTAGAGTCAGGACCTTTGTAATGTTCAAAGAAGTCCTCCGCTTTTTTTTTGGACCACACAGGTGCTTTGGACCTGCATAAAGGTGTAAAAATGAAGGCCAGAGCAAACATCTTTACTAGGGTGGAGAGGTACTTTCTTTTGTCATGTGGGTCATGTTTAGGAGCTAATTCAACCCCCGTTGATGTAGCGACCGATGTTGCCCCCACACCAACAGCAGGAGAATCAGCTGGCGTGGAGCTGTGTGACGAAGAAGGCGAGGGCGCATCGCGCTTCTTTTTGTCGTGCTTAGGGACGCACTGTCCCATGTTTGAGCGGTTTCTGTTTGCTTTTGTTTTAGATGGTCGTTTTATTTGGCTTTGTTGTCACATACCACGACGACAACAATGTCCCAACTGTACGCGTTTATTTGACTAGTACTTGCAAATGTTTGTTCCGACACCTCGCTCGGTAACTACAACGAGATCTCAACAGCACCTTGTTTGTACCGGACAACAGTATGCGGGTGTGGTATTAATAATGCACTAATGCTACTGTAGTAGGGCCGCAGCTAATGGCGGGCGTTAACTTCCCTAATTAATCTTAAAAAGAAGTTTCAAACAAAAAAAGTTTGAGCGAAAAACTCTTTTTCCTGAAGCGAGCCACCGAGAACCACAGTTCATCCCCGGCATTTTCAAAGAACAATCCCTCTACACCAATCCCCGGCCGAGAGAGCGTGTTTTGGCACTTTAGGCCCAGCCCCACTGCTCCCCGTTGATCTCTCAGAACGGAAATCTCGGCTCTCCTCCAAGGACCGAGATTCCGCTGTTTCCAGATGGGCAGTTGCTTTGTAGATCCAATTAAAAGAAACAAAAGGAAACTTCGTGGCTGGTGGTTGCAGAACGTAATGGCAGCGAATAAAGTCGTTCAAGTGGACGTCATCTCGGATCTTGGTATGTGGGCTGTATGCTTTTTTCGTAACGTATTTACCATTCGCAGCCTGACCTTGGTGTTACGTCGCCAAAGTGCGACTGGATGCAGCCATTGCAAAAGCAAAAGCGCTGCACCCTACAGCATCCATTAGGGTACTTCTCCTTTTTAATTGAAAATGTTACTATGCACCATTTATTCTCTAATTTATGTATCCCAACACTGGCTCTTCTATGTGCCATTTGGTGATTGTCTTATTTTCTGTTTTAGGTGAAATGGTTTCCGTTCATGATTGACACGGGAACAAAGCCTAATGGAGAAGAATATATGGCCTACAACCGGAGGCGGTGGGGCGGTGATGGTTGGACTTACTCAATGAGGGACATGGGCAGAGCTGACGGTGCCAATTTCTCCAACTGGTGTGGTTTTCTTTGGCCTTATGATTTTTTTCTTATCTTCACTCCTCCAGGACATGGTGGCCCAACACTTTTCATGCTCACCGACTGTCCCTTTATGCTGCAGACAATGGCAAGGAAGATGAAGTAATGAACATCCTTTTTCGGTAGGAGGTAAATCACCAAGGCGGAACTCAATTTATTTAGATATCTGTACGAAGAGGGAAAGAATATCAGTGATATCAATGTATTGGCGGAGGCTGGTACTGAGTGCGGGCTTCCGGACACACTTACTGTTTTAAAATCGACAAAGTACAAAGCTGGTATCTTCCCTTATTATTATTAACTACACCAACCACATCACAGAAGTGACAGCACTTGATCAGAAAGCCAAAGTGGATGGAGTGGATGGTGTTCCCTTCTTTTCTATTTACACTCCTGGAAACAAGGCAAGGGCACGTTTGAGCTCTGGTGCCCAACCGAGTTCATACTTTTTGCAGCAATTCAAACAATTGCTGATGTGAGGCTGTTGTACTGCTTGTACTGCACAATGACGTTGGGCTGAGTTGAGGTTTCCTTTGACATTTGCCAGCAGCACATTGTGCTAATCCGCGGGTGTGGTGATGGTAGCACACCATAATCCCTTTCACGGGGGGTGTGCAGGTGGTGACCCACCTTCCAGCCTGATGATAAACACTTGTGAATTAGCGCAGCTGTGCCTTCTAGCAAATGAAAAAAAGATAAATCAATTCACTCAATCCACCCGGCGGGTTTGTTTTCTTGTTCTCCCTTCACCGCCACAAAAACAGAAAGAAAGAAGTTAGAACTTGGCCCATCAACTTGCACGCAGCAAGTCACGTGTCCTGCTCGGGTCCATCCTCAGCGCCGTTGCAGAAAACATGGGCGTGTCTGTTTCTCCCGCACACAAGCATGAGGCCCAGCAACAGAGACAGAGCCTGGGCGCCCAGAGCCGTTACTAGCATGGCGGCGCCGTAGCCCTCCCGTGTCCCGGCGGCGTCGGCGACTCCTGAGATTGCATGTCGGTCGGATTGGGATTGTGGGAGGAGCAGCGGGAGGAGGGACGAGGCGACGGCCTTGGTGGTCGCGTCCTTGTCCTTGAGGTAGAGGAGGACTGAGACCTCGAAGGCCGAGAATGCAGCTACTACAACTTCGAACAGGCAGACTTGGTGTATCTGTACAACATGTGTGAGTCAAAACAGATGATGGGATGGTCTGGTTCGTGTTGTATTCTATTACTTAGGTGTCCGTAGTGTAATCACATTAGGGTTCTCTTACTGGAAACAGTGCATCACTGCCGGCGCCTGGTGAGTAGACAATGAGTGCAGCCCCAGATATCAAAGCAAACAAGTCAAGTATCCACCTTTTTTTTTTTTTTTCATTTGGCCATTAAATTCTGTTACGCAGAGAGTGCTACCTGCCAGGGCAAGAAAACTGCAGCCCTACAACGTGAGTTATTTATCTACATCATTTCGCGATGGCTATACCATGGAATGGACTCCGTGAAGCACCGTTTTAGACAGATAAGTGTGGCGGAAATTGCAACAAAGAGACAAGTCACTATCGAAATAATGCCAACAGTAAACTCCTGCTGTTTCTTGATAGCAACAGGCTGTTCGTTGCAGTCTCTCTTCACTTAATGTTACCAGCTTAGATTATACTTCAATTGCTTACTGTTGAGATTCTGCTTTGGTCTCCAAATACTGGTCTCAAGGGAACAGTCTTTTGAGGGAGATGACGCAACATGGACCAGTGAAGAAGCAACAATACCCCATAAACCAGTAACAACTAAAAAGTAGGTAATGCTAAGGAGAGACAACAGTGGAAAACCAAAGAAATAGTCCACAAAGGTACATAGACGAAAATCTCAGTAGGCACGTGGTTTCTGTTATTTCCGCACATTAATTGCTTTTACAAAATCCTGAAGGAGTACCGAACGTGAAAAAAGAGAACGATGAGAAAGCTCTCAATTAAGGTTAGGAAACTCAGTAATATTACACCACGAATGATGTCTCCAAAGAATTTCCCACACTCACTGGAAGTTATTATTGCATTACCACGAGGCTCCGAACTTACCCACAAATTGCCATCCTTTTTCTTAAAACAGTCGGAAATGGATGAGAAAAGCATAGGGATTCCAATAATCAATGGCAGAATCAGGAGTGGTGCGAAGACAATCACCCAAGGTTCCCTTATCTTATAATTTATAATTCTTGTGTGAGATGGTTGTACATGAAACTATTAATAGTATTGTAGTAGTCTTAGTATTTCAGATAAGAAAAGAATACCACAAACCTCATGCAAGTTGGACTGGGGGTAAATGACCACAAACAAGATACAGAACACAATACCGGCAACCTGACAGGCCACAATACAATTCCCAACAACCCGCAGCCTCACTGTACAGAAAGTTAGGGTAATGAATGACATACTAAAAAAAAAGATGGTTTTCATACAAACCACTAGGAACCAAACGAGCTAAGAGCATCCACAAAATAACTAGACCGGCAATGACAGGCTCACACCATTTTTAGTATATTGTTCACGACATCACCAGTAATGATCATTACCGCGAAAACGACGTTTGCAAACGCCGGACGGGCATTCTGCAAGATTCGCAATTTTTTTGGAAGTCGCGACTGCTCCGTAAGGGCGTCTTTGATGTGACAGGAGCGGAAAGCACTTGAATAAATTCACATCTTCCATCGGCATTTTGGAGTTCCTCCTTGACGTTCCTTTCCCTGGGAAACCCACCCAACGGCTTCAAAGCTCCCACAAGGTAAAAAGGACCAAGTTATCCATTATTCTTCTTCTCTTTTTTATCACAACAACCACCGGTGTTCGCTCGTAGGGGCCAGGGGAGTGAGGACAAAGGGGTTCGAAGAAAAGATGCTGTTCCCGCCACTGTTACCAGTTCCCAAAACACAATTCCACCCCAATGAGGATGTTTCTCTTCAATTTGATCCCGAAACCCCCGTTTGCCGCAAAAGCACTCCTTGCGAGGTCTGTTTCTCAACAATCTATTTGTTTCTCAGTCTCTGACTTTGTGTTCTCAGGCTGTACTGAAGTTGTCATACGTGTGGCTGAAGAAACATCGTGAAGTGACTCATGACACAATCATATCAGCAATCCAAAAGTGTAGAGTTGTAAGGGCTATTCCTGCTTCTGATTGGCACAAACTGAAATACCGGAATAAACTTGGTAATAACTTTCTGTTACTGTATATAATACATTTTTTACGGTTTCTCAATTTCCAGATGCTTCTTTGTGCTTACAGTGCCCTCCACTATCATCTGGTTCAAAGAAAACAATCAAAATTTGCGATCCAATTCACTGGAGTAAGGATTCAGTTGGCGAACAATGCAAATTTTCTTTCATACCACAGTGTACAACCTCCAAGTATGTTTAATGACTTTGAGTTTCTGCCATGTAACAAGTCAATTTGTACAGGCATTTCGAAAATTCTGATCTTAGGCTGTTGCTGAGTTTTGGAAGTGGCTGGGTTTGTTCACCACATTTCACACTCCGAGGTCATGCAAAGAAAGAGACGAATAGCTCTCAGATCAGAAATTCCTTGGGAGCAGTTACAGTGAGACTGGAATACCAAGTGGGGTTACCTCATCAGGATATTCTCGCCGTATTGAGTGCTCTTCAACAACATTTGAGTACCATTAGTCTTCCCAAAACCAAATTCCTCGATTTTCATGCCTGTCTTTCTCCTCATCACCAATTCCCCGTTGTAGTTACAACTTACACTCAACTGGAATGCGCCAGTGGCCATATTGAAGCATACACTCATCAAATTGGATGGATACACTACCAGTTCCTTCAGGCATATACTGGAGCTGCATATTTCCCCCGGGGCCTTCTAGGGCCCAGAGGTGGCTGGATTCCAGTTAATTACCCGGTGATAGAACGGAATCCGCAAAAATCGAGTGGGCAGCTGGGACATACCGAATCCAGGAATCCCTTTGTCAGTCTAGGAGAAAACAGTGAAGGAGCGGAGGTTCCACCAACTTTATGTTTGAAAGCAGCAACTCCAGACCAACAACCAGTATCCTCACAGTCTCTATCCTCTAGTAATGCGTTTCTGTTGAACCAGCAACTCCAAAAAGAAAAAGCTGTAGAGGCGCAAGCCACTCAACTTAAGCAATTAGAAGTGAAGGCCCTGATATGCCAGTTGCAGGAACAGCTGGATGCTCTTAAAGCCTACTGTGGCCAAGCTAATGTGCTCCCCAAGGGCCAGCAATACAGGCCAAACACACCAGCTCCCCCAGCCGAGGACTATGACTACACCTCTCCACACGGTGGTTGTTGTGTACCCCACCCCCAAGACCTGCACCAAAACACCGACGCTCCGGCGAACACTCCTCCACCGCGCTACCCCTTCAGCCCTCCTACACCCAATATCTTTCCACCGCCGCTCTCGGCTGCTGCATCACCAACCTCTTGCCTGCCCGGTTCCGTACTACCCACCACCGCACCCCCCTCTATCTTCCACTTCGGCCTCCCTCCTCCCGCTCCCCCTTCCACGGCCCCCAGCTTCTTCACTGCCGCAGCAAACACAGCAGCAAGCCCGCGTTCGCCGGCATGGTCGGACTGGGAGCCGGCGGCGTCGTCGTCGCCCGGCACCCAGCCGCGCTCCCCGCCGCCGCCGCCGCCCTCGCTCTCGCTCTCGCCCTGGCCGTCGCTCCACTCGTGCCCCCAGACTCCCGCCGAGTGCCTGAGCCCCGCCGCCGCCGCCTCCCCGTGCTGCCCCGGCCTGCAGCAGCAGCAGCAGCAGCAGCAGCAGCAACAACAACAGCTGCTCCCTCCAACCCCTTGCTATTGCTCCCAGCAGGGGTGGTCCACGACGACGACTGTGCAACAGCCACCACATGGGTGTGAGGGTGCACTGTTCAGTGTGTCGGAGAGCGAGGTCGTGCGTTGCATGGAGACACGTGCGCCGTTGTCGGTTGCCATTGACCCTCCCACAACAGAGAACACCGGGTTCTGAGGGTCCTTCAGGTTCATGGAGTTTTTGGGCTTTTTGAAATTTTGCAGAATTCAGTCTTTTTTCTTTCCACCGTTCTATTCTAAAGAAAAAAAAAAAGAAAACGGAAAACACGGCGATGGACGCGGGGGAAGCGCGTCACCCCCCCTTTTTTTGTTTTGTTTTGTTTTGACTGTGTGCTTACAAATAAGCGGCGAAAAGGGGAGATCTTTAGATGTGTGAGCTGGTGGTTGTGTGTACGTCACGGGTAGCGTGGCTGCTGTCTCTGTTTGTGGGCATGTGCTGCTGTTGTTTGTGCCCCGGGTGCTGCGTACACTTGCCGTCGTATTCGTCGCTTTTCGTGCTTGCTCTGGCTATACTCGCATTGTCTTCTGTGGTTTCTTCTGCGCGTGCCATTGCCGTTGGTTCCACTGCGGATTTCGGCTCTGCGGTGAATGTAAGGGATCCAATTGAGAGCAACTTGGCACCTGCGTGCCATCCTATTGTGCTAGTGCCTGGCGTTGGTGGTTCGCAGCTAGAAGTACTTCTTGACATACCTGAGTGTGTCATAGTCCTTCATTACCTTTGTTCTTTTTTCGCCTTATGTCTTCAAACAACAGTTCCACAACGCTTCCACATTTTTACTGCAAAAGAAAAAGGTTGTTGGCACCTTTCTCCTGTAATAACTAATGCATGGCAATCGTTTCACTTCCTAGTAAAACATGGACAAGAGTATGGATAACGACCCAGGATGTTAGCATTGGTGCTAGGGATTGTGTTTCTTTTTACCTCTCCATGGAGTGGGACAACCAAACGAGTTCCTTTGCCAATCGTGAGGGTATTCAAGTTCGATCTCCTAAGTTTGGTGGGCCCATTTCATTTTATGTTTCAAAGTTAACCTTATTTATAGGTAGTGTTTATGCAATGGTATCTTTTCCTTGATAGTTGTGTTCTACTTTATTTGTTACATAACTCAAAAGGACTACCTTGATCCGTCGTTTCCACTGCGTTCCTTCACCAAATACTACCACGATATGATTGCAGGCAAAAACCATTTCCCGCAGTGTTCATTAATAAATGTTGGTTAGAACTGCAGAACAACGGATACACTGATATGGAAAATATGTTTGGTGCTGGGTTTGATTGGAGAAGAGTGCCCAGGTTGATATTACTCTATTAATCGAGTATTGTTTAATATACTGTCAAAGTGATAACTGGATGCAAGACTTGAAAGTCCTCATTGAGACAGGTTGGTGTTACGTTACCAGCATTCAAGTTGACATTACCAACACTTTAGCTTCACAAAAAAATGCTGGAAGGAGTATAGATTTGGTTGCGCATAGCATGGGAACTCTTTACACGTACTATTTCTTATTACAACAAGACAGCACATGGAAAGCAAAGTACATTCACACATTTGTATGTCTATTTCTCGTCAAGTAGTGGTTCATAGTATATAGTTGGCAATATCTCCCCCGTGGAGTGGAGCCGTGCAAGCACTTTTGGGTATTCTAAGTGGTGATCCTCTTGGGCTTCCAGTAGATCGCAGATGGGCCAGAGACATGTCAATTACATTTCCAGGGCTATACTTCCTTCTCCCTAATCCCAGTTTTGGGTGGGACCACTCTCAGGTAGTCTTCTTCATCCCTCAAAATCCGTTGTATTTAATGGAGCAGGTATTAGTGCAGACCAAAACTAAGAATTACCCGGTTCTAGACTACCCGGAATTGTTCATGAATGCAGGGATCGAACACGTTCCCCCTCTCGACGGAATTGCTAAAGAGTTTTTCACAATCCTTTCCACCAGGGGTTTCACATTTCCAGGTGTTCCTGTATCTTGCATGTATGCCTTCATAATATGTATCCGCTTGTGAAGTCCACTCTAGCTATTCCCGGGGTCTGGATACCGCTGAAGCTCTTGTCTACAGAAGTGACTCCTTTGAAGAAGAACCCACAGTTGCCCATGGAGAGGGTGATGGGACAGTGAACCTCGAGTCACTGCGGGTGTGCTGCTACTTATACTCCCGTATTCTCATTCATGAATCGGAATACAGTACGCCTGTGAGAGCTGGCAACAACAAGGCTATGATGTAGAAGTTATGGTATTCGACAACATATCGCACTTCAAGACAGTCAGCACATCGGATGTGATACGGCATGTGTGTCTTCCAAAACTCCCTTGGTGAACTACACACCCTCCATAGGTCATCCAGCGAGCCTGCCCAGTTGCTTGAACATCAAAAATGATGAGATGTTCACACCCCGTTGCGTTCCAAGATGTGATTTCGAGCCAAAAAAAAGTTGTATTAGTGGAAAGAAAGCGATCTTTCGCCGATCCCAGATAGCCTTTTTTGGTATTGAAGTCGATGGTTAGCCGTCGAGATTTCACCGGGGTGCCACCAAGAAAGCGACAAAAGGCTGGCTAGTTTGCGCAACTGTTGGAAAAAAAAAAAGGGCTTTTTTCCACAACAACAAGAAATAAACTAAACAACAAACGTCGCGCCCACTCCACACACACTCAAATAAACCCACCACTATGCAGACAAGCTCGTTTCAGACTTCGTCGCCTTCTATGCCAAACGCAATTCCACGCGGCAAGAGAGCAGAGACCGCGACGAGGGGAGCCACCATGGCGTCGTCGGCCAGGCAGAACAGGGGACCAGCAGCGGCGCCGTCGTCTTCGCGGAACGGCAAGAGGTCGAAGCTGCTGGCACACCCCCCGGCTCCAATCGTGACGGCGGCGCTCGAGGGGCTGTGCTACTGCGGTAGAGATACGAGCGGCGGCGGCGGCGGCGGCAACAACAAACACAACAGTAATCACGTTTCCTCGTGCATTAGAAGCACCACAACCACAACCACCACCACCACCACCACAACAACAACAACCTCCTCCTCCTCCTCTTCCCACAGTAGCAGCAGCAACAATGTCAATGATATCACCGTTTGCTGCAACACCAGCTCGTCATCTTTCTCCAACAACAACACGTGCAGTAGCGGCAGTGGCAGCGCCAGCAGCAGCAGCATCGAGGACATACGGGTGACGCTGTCCCTGCTCAAGATCGTGTCCACGACGCAGACGAGGCCGGACCCGCTGCTGGCCAGCATGGTCAAGCAGTACCCCTTACTGGCCGACATCGTGGCCCGCTACACCGCCCTGCGCAAGGAGGACGTCCTGGCCGCCGCCGCCACCGCCTCCGAGTACCCCAGCATCCCGGACCACCCCCACTCCCACCGCCACCACGGGCACGGCCACGGCCACGGGCACGGCCGCAGCCGACGGCGCAGCCACAACCGCCAGCCCCTCGGCACTCCCCAGCAGGACGCCAGTGCCGACGATCCCCAGGCCGCTGCTTGCCTGTCATCGTCTTCCACTGAGGAGTCCTCGTCCACCTCGTCGTCCTCCTCCTCATCCCCTCCTCCTGGGGACGACGACACTGTCGGTGAGAGTCCTCCGGAGCACCAGGACCACTGAGGCCCATCCTTGTGAAAATCCTGTGACCCATTTTGTTTTTTTGTCTTGTATTTGTTTAAAATAAAAACTCTTCTTAACAGAGAGTTTGTTTGGAGAAGTTTGTTTTTTTTTTTTTGGATTTTCAGCTTCGTTCCATACAGCTCTTGGCAAGGTTGGGCAAAGTGGAAATGGGGAGGTGGTGGTAGGGATTTTCGCAAAGAAGTGCCCAGGTTTCTGGTGCCTGCTTTTCCACATTGGCCAAGTCCTCAACTGTGGAGAGGTAACAGCTTTCCCACAGGGCAGAATGAATATTTGGAGGAATGCTGAGGGAGCTGAGGGGTGCTTTAGAAGGTACATGAATAGACAATGGGGTTGTTGGTGTCGGCAAAGGTTGAGTGACTGTGGGAGTAGAGGTTGGTGTGGGAGTTGCAGGTGTAGGCGTGGACGGGGTAGGAGTGGGTGTTACATTAGTAGTTGTGGGTGTAGGTGTGGTTGGCATGGGAGTAGTAGGAGTTGGTGTGATATTCGTTGTAGGTGATGGGCCTGGTTGTGTTGGAAGAGGTAATACGGGTATATCACTTGGGGCCTCAGGAGCCTTGGAAGACTCCAGTAAGCTTGAAATTGTATTAGAACTTTTGCTTCTTTATTATACGTGCGTACGTTACAAGATGATTCGCACGTGAAATTAGTGTCTTGACGTTAGGTGCCATGTCAGCGCACGTTATAATGTAGTTGTAGACAGGGTGACTTTCCAATTTGGCAAATTGGCTAACCTGATATAAGGTCAAGGAAGAAATGGGTTGCAGATGTGGTATGCTTGGTGTTGGAGAATTGAACCTACTGTTACAACAGGGGGATTTGCTTTGGTCTTCAAGAAATTGAATGTCTCCTCATCCATACCTTCGAGTATCAGAGCTGCGGCAGAAGGACTGATAGATGAACGCGGAACGGATCTCTTAACTAGGTTGTCCAGGGTATAAACTTCTTCCTCCCTCACACCTTTCAAAAGTCGATAATGATGTAAAAATGACAGTGCACAAACTTGGCATAGGCATTGCTGGCATTGTTTGCCTGTCCAAAACATCAGCTTGGGCCAGGACATGTGCTGCTGCTTTCGACAAACGACGTATCGTTGGTACCACACGAGCTATAGTCTTAAGACGGTCCGCGTGGCACAACAGAGACGCTAGCTCATGGACATTATTCACACCACATTTTGAGAGCTGTTCTGCCTCCTTGGTTGTGATATACACTACGTTCGTTAAACAAAGATCTAAACAAGAAAGAAGTGGCCAAAAAAACGAACCAAGATTTCCGTCGGAAATAATGCGCGAAAGAGCAACAAGCGAAAGTGCCGAAGTTCGAGACAGTTCGTCTTTCACTGCAGTCTTCACACCAACGTCATCCATACGTCTCAAAAAGGACATCAACACGGCGCTCTCAGCAATCATTACAGGGTGTTGCGGTTGGGTCGTCATTTATGTGTACCCCAGATCTCGTGTGTCGGTTTCTGATTTACAACAAAAAAATAAAGGGAAAACACCCCAAACGCAAATTGGTGCCCCGCTTGTCATTTTTACTTGAAGCCCACCCGTGTGCCCAGAGCCAAAGAAATTCCTGATCAGAAACCTGGAAAAAAAGTTAAACGCAGTGAGATGGGTGCGTAGCCACGAACGCCCTAATTAATTATGAAGCATCAGAGTCCCCTGACATTGTTTTATCCTTCTCTTTTTTGTTATGGTTGTTTAAAGCGTCCACAAAATATCGCGATGGTCCATGGAAGGGGTTCATCAGCTTCTCTGGAAAGAGAAGAGATCTCATACTCACAATGAAATTCAATTGGTCACACGGTGGTGATCCCCGCGTCACGGGATCTGGAATGGTGCCATGCCACTTTCGTGTTTCACTTCTTTTTGCTTATATGCAGTGTTCATTAATCTTCTCTCTCTTTTTTTTTTTTTCGGAACAGGATGCCATATTGGGGAAATTCAAAGTGGAAGGAACAGTGAAAGCTTCCTCTCCGTATTCTTGTGCCCTGGTTATCAACTATGTAAATTCTCCTGATGCGCATAACTTAACTGGTTGGCGAGAGGCATCTGAAGGTTCAAATAACTTTCTTATCCCCGCCCTTACTCTTCATTTAGGGGGATTGTTTGGCGAATGGCAGGTAAAGATGACATATTATATTATGTGCACATGTGAATGATTGTTACAAGAATAAACAACTAGGGTGTGCAAGGAAGCGGAAATTGGGCCCTTAATCCGGTTAAGGACCCCGTTGCAGCAAACAAGATCTTGGACCAATTAGGTTCGTCTAGTGCCGCAAATTTGCAGACACTTATGGAGCTTGGTTTCTCTCGGGATATATGCTGCCGAGCTTTAAATGTACTCCCGCTTTCCACCACATAATTCCATGAGTAGTAATTGGCATCCAGGAAACAGATGACAACGTGGAGGAGGCGGTGGAGTGGCTATCATCCCATTCCTCAGAAGACTCTTCTGCACCCACCCCTTACGACGCCCCTGAACTTAGTATTGCTGAGCCAACCCCTGAAAATATTACGCAGCTAATGGAGCTTGGCTTTTCATCGGAGATGGCGCGGAATGCTCTTGCCTTGAATGTTGGCCACTTACCCCTTTTCAATGTTATTAATGCACACACAGGGCAATCACGTAGAAAGGGCTGCCGAATTTTTATTCAAGCAACTGTAACAATAACTTAAAAAAAATCACCAGTGATTTTTTTTCCTGAGAGTAATACCCTGGGGAGGGTGTTTGATCTGCACCTTCATTCAGTGAGCCCAAAGCCAGGCTCTTGGTCCAAAGTAAATGTTTTGATCATTTGGCTTCTCAAGGGTCATCGTCTTTCGGAGAAACAAAACCAAACGAAGCAAAAAGAAACATCGATCATGGCAGACCCTCGTGTGTTTTGACACCACCAACACTATTTCACTTAATTATTTCTTGCACCAACACAACGTCATTATGCCGAACCAGAAACGACGATGGTGGAGCAAATAATGGGAAATTCGGAGCAGTGCTTGTACACTGGAGTGTTAAATGTGAGGACCACAAAGAGGGTGGAACAGAAACAACTTGCTTTGAGTAAATTTTTCGTGTATCTGATTGGACCCGCCCCACTTACACCAAAGTCCAAGGTTTTGTAACTTTTTTTTTTTGTTCAACCTCTTTATTATACTTGGAGTGATTAAGGATAGTTTGTAACCGTTGCTTCAGGTGCTTCACCAGGTCCACTTTTTAGACATTAAGGAAGTGCGAAGTAACTCTCGCACCGAGGTTTAAACTTATTGAACTTGTTACACGTGACATGTTGAGTGTTAAACATGCAGATTGGTTTCACCTTCAAGAATTCGGCTACAGCCATTGCTGGTGAAGTGGAAGATGCTGATGAGTGCCTCAACACACTGCTCACACAAGTCAAGTATAGCTTTCCTGGAGTATCTGAACCCTTGTTTTCTGTTGTCGTAGTTCCCGATTCAAGGTTCTCTCCACATACACTTTGATTAAGTTAATGGGTTTTGAAGAATGCCAAGCGTTCCTGACAAAGGTAGCACTTACCCTCTTACATTTTTTTACCATTGATAAGACACAATTTGTGGGGGATTTATACCCACGTATGAATCTATTTGCAAGCATCTTGATGTTCCGTTTCGTGCTGATATCTGCTGGGATATGGAACATCTTGTCACCCGACAGAAATTGGAGAAGTTTTTCTTCTGCTGCTTGTTTCGAGTTCACTGAGTTGCATAGGTTCAATGTCAACGAATTCGAGACTCCAACACCAAATGATATTAGAGCTATGATGCACACCCTAAAGTCCGTTTTTAAAACAGTAGTACTCAAGAGTGACTGTTATGTTAGGTACAACAATTATTTCAAGGGTCTGGAAGCACCCGACTTTCCTCTGGGCAAAGACAAATCCCAGATTGACGCCGTTTTTGAATGTCTAAAAGTTGCATCTCGTTTTACATTCGTTTTGTAATGGTATTTTAGGTCAACACCAAAATAGAGTGTCTTGACCTCTCCAATGTTGGAGCAAGACCAGAGCACATTGTCACGCTGTCTACTGTGCTTCTTGCCAACAAGGCAATGTCTCTCACAGAGTTGAATTTGTCAGGAAATCCTATAGAAGCTTCTGGTTTCCAGTTAACCGAAAGGTAATTCAAATAACTGTACATTAGGAGTGGCAGCACTCTGCAAGTATCTCGAAGCTGCTCCACATGGAATTGTAACTCTCAATTTGGACGGGTGTAAAATAGATGCCAAAGGGTTCCAGCTGCTTGGTGCTGCTTTGAGAAATAACCCCAAGATGGCTTCTTCTCTCACATATCTAAATTTGAGCCACAATAAAATTGAACCAGAGGGCTCTGTTGGAATTTGTTCATTCATAGCTTCCCCAAATACCATTCGGACTCTTCAAATCAAGTATTCAAGAGTGATGAGAAAGGCCACACTTAATTTTTTTCAGGGAAACAATTTCCAATTTGGAGACTATTTCAGGGGCTGTTGTGAGGGGATGCCCAGAGCTCAGGATGTTGGACCTCTCTGGAAATAGGATAACCCCAAGGACAGTTCCTTCTCTTGTTAAATGGATTGGAAGTTCATCCAATTTGGAGGTTCCTAGGTCCCACTGCCATATTTTTTTAACTGGATTAGGTGCTTAACCTGTCTGGAACAAGCATACAGCCTGATGGAATAAAAGAAATCCTTTCTTCTATAGCACAAAATGTTTACCTAAAAGCTGTTACTGTTAAAGCAAAGGTACACAAGCTATTAATTTACAATGGCTAATTTTAACACTACAGAGTAATGCCTTGGGTATTCCTGGCGCCACTGCAATTGCTAGTGTTGCATCAAGTTTAAAAAACATACATGCACTGGATCTGGTTTGTCCCCTTTTCCTCTCCCACATTGTAATTTCGCTCAGGCAGATAATGACTTTCAAGACGACGGGGTAATTGCCATTGCACACGCATTTTGTGAAAGTGAAGCTCTTGGGGTATCCACCCCTCCACCTCCTTTTTTCCAACCTTGTTCAGTGTCTAAATCTTGATGCGAACTTATCAGCGAGATCCAAAAGGGGCAATACCTTAGCATTTGATGCTTTGATAGAATTAGTGGAGTCTGAGTGCCCCCTTGGCATGCCGACAAGTCGCTTTATTTAAATAATTTTCTTAGAGGTTCTTTCATTGTGTGGATCCAAGACCATGCAACCAAAGACAGATGACCTACTTTCCTTTATCTATGCCGTGGGTGTCAATGAATCATTGTTGGAGTTGAATGTATCTGGAAATGGCATGGGCAATAAGGTTTAGAACCCCTTTTTACCTTCTAATCCTGATTTTCATTTAGGGAGCAATTGCCTTAGGAAAAGCTCTACAAACAAATAAGACACTTCGCATGCTGTCCTGGGATGATAATGGTGTAACATATCCAGGATTTATTGGTTTTAAAGTAGGCCTTGAGAGAAATCGCTCTCTAAAAACTATGCCCATGCCGATTCTTGATATTGCGGCTGTATGGACTGACTGCTCTGGGGTTATCTAATTTCTTTTTAGTGTATGAGAGAAGCACAAGGTCCAGTTCTCACAAAGCTTCACAAACTTGTAATCGAAATGGAGAGTTGTATTTACAGAAATCAAAACCCTTCTTCAAGGTTTGAAGGTACCAAAGGCTATCAAATGAGCTCTCTATTGCTGGTATAAACGTTTCATCTCTCTAGCTCGGTAACTTCATCTAGACATCTGGACAGCAAGCCTATGTAGAAGCTGAACTGCTGAAAATTAAGAGAATGGACCCAAACAGGCTGTGTGAAACAGAGCAATTCCGACCTGTTCTAGAGGATGCTGCCAAAGCAGAAAAAGTATGGCGACAAGACTATGATTGTTGATAACATTACTTCAAGGTTACCACCTCTTTCCATTTACTCAGAGAGTCAATGCAAGCTTCTATGGAAGTAGAATTGCGTAAGACATTACAAGGGTTTGCAGAGCAGGCCGCTAAGGTTAACATACCTACTTTCGTGATTATCTCTTCTCATTACTTTAGTTTGTAATGGACTCCAAAGTGAAGATGAGGACTGAAATTTTTTCGGTATTTCGTTAGTGCCAAGAGAACAACTAACGACGGTAAAGATTTTGGGACAAAATTTTGAAAGTTTTGATGGGGAAACCTTCCGGCCTTTGAAAACTGCCATTGACTACGGTTCTAAGGGATTCGATAACTCTACACTAGATCAAATTCTTGTCAATGTAACCTGCATCTTCCATTTCAACTTGTGGCAATCTGAATTAGAATACAGGCCGCGGGAGCGGAAATCATGAACAAGGCATCAGAATGCTTCATCTCCACTGTTGAAGTTGCGACAGATTATGTCTATGAAAAAATTATGAATTCCCTTTTCTCTGTGGAAGAGGACTTAGTTGCGAAACAACAAGAAGAAGAAGAAGGTACAATTTTTTTGGTTTGTCCTAGTAACCTCATTTTGTGTTAGAACTTCCCCCACCCCCAAGCAACCCTCCGCCTACCCCAGGAAGAGAAGATAGTGGGGCTCTCAAACCTGTAACATCTACTGTGAAGAAACCAAGCTCTGCGGCACTGACAGAAACGCCAGCAACCTCTACTACCAGTTCCAAAATGGATCCCGCTAAGAAACCGAGTTCTCTAGCTTCGAAAGCAGCAAGTTCGTCTGCCATCATGAATATTTATTAAGCAATACACAGTGTTTGAGCAACCAGCTGCCAAGCCAGACCCACCAGTGGCGGCCAGAGCGGCATCCCGACCAGCGCCAGGCAGGCTTGCAGCAAACACTGCTCTTGCTGCAGCGATAGGGCGAGGAGGAATTGGTGCACCCCCTCCAAGGTATTCCCCTTGCCCCGGCCTCTTTTTCTTTAACCAAACCAAACCAAACCATCCTACCAAGACGAGGAGCCACAGGAGCTGCCGCGCCAGCAGCCGAACCAGCAGAAGCAGAAACTTCGCCCCCACCCGCAATGTCTGCAGCTTCCACCTCTTCAGCATCAACCTGTATGTGCCCTCGCTCTCCTTTTATCCCACCTGACTCAGTTCCCCCCCCCTCCCCCTTCCAGCAGCAGCAGCCCCAGTGGCACCCCGAAAGGTCAAGACCCGTGATGCTTCCAGCGTTTTAGCGCAAGCGGATTCCGGTGAGCCCACAGGCCCAGCTCTCCAACATGTCACCAAGACAAGAGCCAAGTACGCCGAATTCCCCCTCCCACCAAACAATCAACCAACTGACTTGCAAAACAGGCCAGCAGGAGCGAGAGCCAGGAAAGGAGGCAAGCCTGGGCGCAGGCCTCCTTCACGCCGGCCGGTCAATAGGAGCGCTGACGGCTCGTCGTGAGCAAATTCTGGGTGTTGTGTCTGTCCTTCCTATTTTTTGTATTAACAAGAAAGCAAAATAATGAAATGAAAATTTTTTTTCCCCCTCTTTATTATTCTCTTGTGGTTTCTCAAAGTGGGAACGGAAATTACATGGACGTATTTGAAAGGTCAGGGGTGGTGCTGTGATGGGTAGTGACACAGCCCTTGGGTGGCTGTGAGTTGCGTGATTGTCTTGGGATGTTGCACAAACCGCACAATCTCCTCACCTGGTCTGCTGTTAAAGGTAACATAAGGTGGTGAGGTGGTGTACTTGTGCCAAAGAAGGTACCTGGTAGTGCTCTGACATATTCTAGGAATTGTTTCAGTACACTAAATCTTCCTGCTGTGAGCCACCCAGGGTGCATCCAAATTCCAAATGGTGAGCGCCTTCCATCATAGTGCTTGTGAAAGTCGTGCCTGTTGCTTTTTTATGCTTTTCTGTAAAATAGCCGGAATACTTTAATAACTCCAAAAGGCTCCACCCGCCTTCAGCTGGATCCTGCACTTTTTGAGACAGATAATAGTAACTTATCACAGAGAACCATCGGGTACGAAGGCATATCGGATACCGGGTTGGTGAATACATATAATGGAAATTCAAACAATCCCCGAAATTTTTTCTGAAGAGTACGAGCTGTTTTTGAAAATCAGGTAAAAATCATACATACATCAAGCATTTGTCCTTTAGCGCCACCCATTGCCGGAAGTCCGTAGTTCATAGCTGTGAATTGGTAGGTAAAAATTCATGACAATAATAATACATACAACAGGGCCAAACGTAGTCTTGAATCCCCCAGGCATCTTGCTAGTGGCATTTAGTTCACAATTAGATTACCTAAACGTACCCTGTTTCCCTTTTGTTTATTTGGTCAATATTCGCAAGAAAAAAAAAGTTAATTGGGAGGAGCCTACAAGGGAGGCATCGTATAGAAACCTTTCTTTTACTAAGGCCTCAAAAGTGCTGGAGGACCATTCAAGATTTGGGGCTCTAAACCCAACCTGGAACTACATGAGGAATTTATTTATTAGTGGTAGGGATTGTTACAATTTTATCTTGGGTAATACCCAGTTCCTTCGAAATTTTGGCCCTACTTAATGTGAGTTCCCGTATCCACTCATCGACAGCGGTAGACGATCCAGTCTTTTCAGTTGGGTATTTTGTCATGCAAAACGTAAAAGAAAAAACACCATATGAGTAAACGTATGAGAGGCAATTTCGGCACCCAGGCTGTACTCCCGCCTAACAACATCGTAGTCGGTATACTCATCTGTCTTATGATCTTCAGAGTACTTTTTTCTTTGTGGAAATACCAGAAATATAGTTACACCAACTCTACAGCCAGTGCGATCTGGAGGTAATCTTAGAATCTGCATAAATTGAGTCCTACTAACTAAACAAAACAAATGCAAACTGAAAAGATAACTTCTGCCGCAGCACTCTCTTGTGCATCATCAAATGTAAGAACCACGAATTGTGGAGTCTGAGTTGTGCTCATATTTTGGGGAGACCATATATCGCAGCACTTGCAATTCGGGAGGAGGCACATAGTAGCAGGGCAAGTGTATTTAGTACATCTTTTTTTTGTGTTTCACTAAAGAAGAGCGAGCTACAACTATACTGTCCACAGTCTCGTTGGCAGGTCCCACAGCTTTCTTCATCTTGGCACTTTCCATCTCCACAGGTGCACAGCCCACAATCAGCCGGGCAATTTATACAAGTTTCCCCTCTTCTTGCGTCACACTCCCCATCTCCACAATCTACATCACAATCTCCACAATCTTGAGGGCAACTCTCACATGTCTCATTTCCAGTACAATTATCATCGCCACATATGGTACACACGCCACAATCCAATGGACAGGTAGCGCAGGTTTCATTTCCATCACAAGCACTGTCACCGCACCGGCACAGTCCGCAGTCAATTTCACACGTGCTGCATGTTTCATCGTGATCGCACTTTCCATTTCCGCACGGGCACACCCCACAGTCGGCTGCGCAGTTGGTGCAATTCTCTGTTGTCTCGCATACAGTATTTCCGCAAACAATTGGGCAGGGGCAGTCCGCAGGGCAAGCTTGGCAATCCTCTCCCTTGTCCTTTTCGCAGTCCCCATTGCCACAGTGTTCTTGAGTGCCCAAGCAGTCCCAAGGGCACGTAAGAACGGTTTCGCCATGGTTTGCAGCGCACCGGCCATCCCCACAATACCAATGATCACTAGCGATAGAAGCGCAGTCGCTGGGACAATTCCGAAACGTTTCGCTTCCAGAGCAGTTCTGGTCCCCACATCCTTACGGCGACGTAAAGAAGAGAAGTAAAAATGTGTACATGAAAACCTTGGATTGGGTAGTCACAGGGATTCCCCAGACTGTACCCGAATGTGCCGCACCTCGTACCATCAGGGCAGTGAGTAGATCTGCAACGTGACTGAGCGGAAGAAGTAAAAGCGAGATTGGTACACTTGAGCCCACACAGAACACTCGATGAATCTGTCAAAACTAATTCCATCACAAATGTAACCCACATACGCCATTGGCCTACAAGATACAGCAGGCAGTTCATCACACCGAACTCCTGTCACAAAGACCATCACCGGCACAACCCAACAGTACTCCCACATCATTAATTTTTGCAAGATTGACATTTTTGCCTTGGTTTTTTGTAGCCCAACAAACACATCTCAGCAGGGGAGTGGTGCCAAAGTGTCAACAATTTGGCAAAAGCAGAATCGTCCCCCTCCCCATCAAAACTGCAAGGCCGAGATGACACCCCCACGGCCCTCCACGTGCAGCTTTCCGGCTGGCCTGTGCGGCGCCGGGGCCACGGCGCCCCCAGGGCCTCCGCCCCCTCCCTCGCCAGAGTCCAGTGCGCTGCAGCCGGCCCACAGCGACATCAGGGCCAGGGTGCTGTGGAGTGGCTCCAGGGTGGCCTCGAACGAGCTGTGGCGGGCGGCGACCTCCCGGCAGAGCGCCCTCAGCGTGCTCGGGAGCACCATCCCAGAACTCACGTCCAGTCTGTGCAAGAGGCCCGACGACGATGCAGTCGCAGTCGACGCCGTCGCCGTGGCTACTGTTGCCGGTTGTGGCTGTTTGTTGGCCGCCGTCGTCGCTGGGGCGGCCGCGGAGGTGCGGTGCACGGCGTGGGACGCCGTCGCCAGCGACTGGAGCGTAGCCCCGACGAAGGGCGTGGGCGAGGCGACCGTCGCGGAGCAGCCGGCCGAGTGCCGGCCGGCCTCGGGGCCCTGGAACGTGCACTGGGGCCGCGCGGGGCTCGCGCTCAGCTCCTCGTCCGCTATCTGCCGCGCCAGGGCCGCGACGTCCGCCTGCCCCTCGACGACGACGGCGGTCTCGCCGACAGAGTCGAGGGGGACGCCGCCCTCGGCGTGCGGGGACTGCGCAGAGGAGGCCGACGACGAGAACCTCATCTCGCAGTTGGACCTGGTTCGCGTGATGGCGGCCTGTATCTGGGCTAGCTGCTGGGATTCCTCGGAGATGGTCTTGCTGGAGACCGCCACTGACGAGGTTCCGTCGGGATTGCTGAAGCTTCCAGGCTCGGAAGTGTTCATCAGGGGGAGAGCTAGCCATACCCCGCGCTTCTTCAAGCCTTGCCGCATTTGGTGCGTTGTACTGGTGACAACCGCCCAAGGGTAGTCACATTCCTCGTCCTCCTCAAGGGTATGCATGGATTCTTCAGTTGGGGGTCTGGACTTGTGCTGGGAATCCCAGCCACTTTTCCACCTCTTGTACCACTGGGGTGATTGTTGTAGAGGGCTTGCGTGGTATATCGTTGACGAAAATAGTGCACAGTGGGAAGAGGTGGCCAAGAAAACGTAGAAAAAGGGGCATACTCCGCACTGTATTTGACTGACCAGGGATTCCAAAGATCGCAGCAGAAGCTTGTGGCATCCCACACTGGCAACAGGAATTGCCACAACTGACGCTGCGGTTTTCCTCAGAGACGGTGTATCTGACAGAGAGTGCGTGCAACAGTTCATCAGCGATGCCACACATGGGGAGAACGTGTAGTATATTAAAGCTCTGTGCAAGTCAACCTCTTCCATCTCCCCCTCTTTGTTTGTCCCAATAGTACTACAACTAGTGCCGCTATCCTTATTTCTGCACCCATTCACAGCAGTAGTAGCAGAATCGGATTCAGAACCAGAATCAGAACTAGAATCAGAGCCAGAACCAGAAGCAACAGCCGGCGATTTTACACGAAGCAGCGATGGAGGCGGAACAAGAGGACTCGGACTAGGACTAGGGCGAGGGTGCGGGCGAGGCCGCGGAAGCCCGTAGGACGGCGGGGAACAGCAAGCCAGGGACACCGACTCGGGGTCGCTCGCCCCCTCCAGCTCGCCAAACCTGCGGTCAGACGTGAACCTCACTGAGTCGCACACCACCCAGCACTCGCCGATCCCAACGGAGCTGCTGCCCCCTCCCCCTCCCCCTCTCCCCTTCCCAGTGCCCGTGCTCGTCTGGGCAGCGGGTGCCGCCTTCCCCAGCCCCGGGTGCGGCACCAGCGGCGACGAGGTCAAGGGGCTGGCGGCGGCCGCGCTGCCACTAAGGAGTATCCCCAGCACAGACTGCCTGCGGGCGCCCAGCTTGGCGCCGGGGTCGTTCCCCTCCGTACCGCTCCCGGTGCTGGCGCCGTTGTCGGTGACGGCCGCGCTCCTGCTTCTCTTTGGCGGGGTTGGCTCCGGCTGCTCCCCCTGTTGTGACTTGAGCATTTGATGTTTTTCTTTTGTAAAAAGATTGGGACGAAATCAAAGGGCAAAGGGTTTCTAAAAATGTTCATATCTATAAAACAAGGTGTCCTGGCTACTGGCATTGTAGTGGAAGACACTTAGCAACCGCCCTCTTTCTTTACCTTCCTCTTCTGCCCGGGTTTCAGTACGATGTTGGGGGTGGCTGGTGCTAGTACAGTGGCTGCAAATCTGTGAGCGTGGGTGAGATATGTATGTGGATGTAAAAAAAAGTGTGGGCACTACTTTTCATGAATTGCCTTGGTCATTTCTGCAAGGGCCTGAGTGACATTGTTTCCTGTTTTAACACTGACCTCCCTGTTTGAAACTGAGAAACGGGAATGGTGTGAAAGGTAAAGTTACATGCACGGTATCCCTGTTTCTGAGCTAAGATTCTAAAAAGAAGAAAACGGTTGAGTGCGAAATTAAGGTGGGGGGAACATATACAGTAATTTCTTCCTGTGTCACGGCTCTATTTGGTAAATCTGTTTTGTTTCCGAGGAAAAGCTGTGACAATGTTGGTGTCGCTAATATTGCATTTATTTCTTTACCTTGCAAGCAGTAGTATCCACATAATGATCGACATCAGCGGACCAATGCCCCACGTTCTCAAAGGTGATTTTTTCTGTAACGTCATAGATTATGAATGCACCATGAGCATGACGGAAATCTTTGATGTTGTTTAATAAAAAAAGTAATAAAAAAAGGAGCTTACAGCTGCCAGTGAGATTTCTAAATCTCTCTTGTCCTATATTAAAAGTAAACATATGGAATAGCTCTAATGCTTGTGAGGGAAGACTCTAACCTGCGGTATCCCACTAAAATTTTTGTGTTAAAGTTTTGTTTAGAATTTAATAATAATGGTATTATGGTGATATGCTTACCACTTGAAGCTTGACTTTCTTTCCATCAGGTGCAGTGGTAAAGATAAATTTCTGATATAGATTATATGGAAAGAGGGAATAGGTGGAGATACTGACATATTCCGCCCCAGGACCAGAGAGATTTTCCTCCCACTCGCCTGTCTGCACATAGAATTAAATTACATCAAATCTGAGCCAAAGGGAATGTACTCCAAGTCTATGCAGCAAAGAGGACTTGCCCACATTTGGATCCCCTGCACCAAGAAAACGAAAATATAAGCCAATGACTTATATGGGGAAAGAGACAAGTTCCACACGATACCTAACAATATGACCCTGTACATGACATCACTAGATGCACAACAACGGAGGAGGGGGAAAGAAAAAAAAGTTAGATCTCTGATACTACGGTTTTTGTTTCGTTGGTTTTTGTTTTGTTTGTTGGCGGTCGGGGAATGTTGGGCGACGTTTGTTGTTGGCGTCAATACGTACTACTCTGGGTTCGGTTTCGCCATCGCAGAGAAAATGCCGTGTTGACCCGACGCTTGCTTTTTTGTGTTTTTCTCAAAAAATAAGTTGCCGAAAAAACTTTTTGGGGATCGGAACGGAACCCTGACCATTGGAACCTTACTGCACGCCCAGGATTGATGGTTCTTCCCAGTTGGGTGGAAATGTAGGACTCCTCTGCTGATCTGTTCCAGGCGTAAGAAACGGATCGGCGGTTTTTTTTTAAGCGAACCTTCCACATGGCGTTCTTTGAGGTGAGCCATGTTCACACGAACGAAAGGGACCGTATCGTGGACTCACTTTTTTGGCTTTGTTGTCAAGCTATGCGCGGCCCTCTCTCTTTGCAAAGGTTCAGTTTAATTTTTTTTTTGGTTTTCAGCCCCCTCTTTTTGTGTTTTCCTCTCACTTCTTTAGAAATGTGGACTTGTTCGAGGCGGCTCGACGCTACCAATTTGGTGCCGTGGCATTAAAACCAGCACAGGAGATGTAAGTCAGCCACAGTGGCACCAACAATTCGAAATTCACATTCACACTTGCGCTGAGCTCACTGTTTTATAGAATAATTCGAAACGTCGCGTCCTTTGTTGGCGTCGGCGGTTTGGAGAGATCGAGAGTTCGTGAGTTTTTGCATGCGCTCTTGGATTCCAACCCAACGGTCTTTCTGTGTAATTTCACTGAACTTGACGACGTGGCTACAATAGAACTTTGTGAATACTTCTTATCACGGTCCCCATCAACACCAGAACTTCGTGCAATACACACTCAAGATCCTGGTCAAATTCGCAGAGGATCCCTGGTGCAACCTGAGAAATCACCCGTGGTATCTGCCCGGCCATCCCATAATCCCCCGCGGCCACCACCACCCAATTGCCCTCCTTTCCTCGCTGTGTTGAAAGACCTCTCCCTCACATTGTGTGACCCTTTCCTTGCTGCAGCGAAGCCTTTGTTTGGGCATTTGACTGGGTCTCTGACAATAAAATCGTACACAGAGGATTCCCTCACGCATGAAATTGCCTCCGCCTTGGGCCCCCATGCACTAGTTGTAAATGAACTGCACTTGAATCTTTCACACTATGTGGCTTCCAAGAGGAGCAGGAAATCTGCCCCTTTTCCTCACACACTTGGCTCAGGTTCTGAAGAATTACCTCCACAATCTTTTGCTTGCAAGCTCTTAGCTTCTTATGTATCTATTAGCACAACGCTCAGTGTACTTGATCTATCTTCTTGTGGCCTCGATGAGGAATGCATTTCATTTATTGCATCTGCGTTATCCACGCACTCTGTCTTGAACGAGTTGAAAGTGGATCACAATCTTTTTGGAGATAAGGGAACAGTATATTTGGCAAAAGGGTTGAAACACAGCATGAAGTTGGAACGTTTATCCCTGTGCTCATGTGGAATTGGTGAAGTGGGTGCACTTGCACTTTCAGATGCCCTTTGCATAGACTCTAGGAGCGGTAAAAAAGGTGATTCCTCAGCGCTTAGGTCGGTTGTTATCAAGATGGAGGGAAACACAATTGGGGAAAAAGCATTTTGCAAGTTGTTTCCAAATCAGTGTGTTCTCAACCCGATAAAGATTGTCCTTGTGGGAGGTGGTGGAATCGGTAGCAAAACGGTTTGTTGTTGGCTTCCACCTAATTTAAATTAACCACAAGTAGGCAATGGTGATAAAGTTTGTTCAGGTTTTCATTGGACTCACATTATTGCATACTAACTGGCCTCCATTTAGGGACATTTCATTACCGAATACGATCCTACTATTGAAGATGTACATAGGTTATTCATATATCGTAAAATTGACACTTTAGTAGTCGTATTTTACAACGAGGATGATTGATGGCGTAATGTTCAAATTGGACATTCTCGATACAGGTTTCTCATTTTCCTTTATCTTGCTGAACTTATGTGCCTTTTAGCTGGCCAGGAAGAGTAACATAGCCTCCCTGTTTGTAGGTGGTTAACATTTCGTCAGGTATTCTGCAATGAGAGACCAGTAATTCTCTTGGCTTCCCATTCTTACAATCACCAACCTCCAGGTATATGCGAACTGGAGAGGTTTTCTCTTTAGGGTAGCCACAATATAATCTCTTTCCCCTTACATTTTCTTTTCAGCTACTCGATTACCTCTCGGTCTTCCTTTGATGAAGTTAGAACATTCCATGAGCAGATTCTCCGCGTAAAGGATGTTCCAGATTACCCAAAAGTACTTGTGGCTGGGAAATGTGACCTTAACAATGACAGACAAGTTTCCATTGCAGAGGGAATGGAGCTAGCAAAGGCCTTGAGGTGCCAGTTTTTTGAGGTAACTCCTCGGACACCGCCAAAGGAGAAAATCACTATAATACAGGTCAGTGCAAAAACAGGGATCAATGTAGAACAAGTATTTGCATCACTCACGAAGCAAGCCTATGAAGCTCGTAAATTAGCAGCCACAGGTGGGGTTCCCCCCCGAAAGCAGTCTTTCTTTTCCAAGAAGAAAAATCCCGCGCCTCTGAAAGTATCACTGCCCAAGCTCTTCCCGCCGGCTAAACTGTTCATACCACAAGCCCAAAATGTAGCTCCCGAAGCAGCACCGGACCTTGCCGGTAAGCATCACTCACGAGAATTCCACCCGGTTCTTACCGAATCCCCCCACAAGATTGGAGCAATTCCGCGTGTAGTGACTGGACTCCCAACAGCATTGAACAGAGCACCACCCACTGCACTGCAATTCCTCCATCTCCCAAGGTTCTACTGGATGGGATTGACATTGAGGACCTCAGTGCCGCCTATTCAGAGCTACATTTCGACTACAGTACCAGAGTTACCAGCACACCCAAATCCTCAACGAAATCATCCTCGTCATCGTAAACTGTTCTGTTTCGAATCCTCAAGGTATTTTATGATGTTTCCCCCAAGATGTCCTTCTTCCCCGAACTTGACGTTTCCTGACTTTTCCCCAGACAAACTTTCGCATCTCCTGAAAGTGGCGTTACTGCCCGGGCGAAATTTAAACCAACTTTTGAGCTCTTTTTGTTTTATTTTTTTCAGATTTATAAACAAACTAGACGTGAAAGGACCGATGGCCACCGAAACACCCGTAGTTCCGACAGCGACACAAGCACCAACGTCGACAGCGACTACGTCCACGTCTACGTCAGCCCCGCCTCCGGCGCCGCCTACGCCGCCAATTACCCGTGCAGTTTCGCCGCCGATACCGGGCATCGGGGGGTGCCGAGGAGACAGATACACGATAAGGGTCATCAGTGGTACGTCGAACGCTAAGCTCGCGAACGACGTCGCAGCCCAGCTTGGCATACCGTGCACTCCTGCAATTGTTGGAAAGTTCTCGGATGGTGAAATCAAGATGCAAGTAAGTTATATTTGTTAAGTGTTGTTTGTTAAGTATTGACTTGCGTAATAACAGATTTTGGATTGCATCCGAGGCTCAGACATGTTTGTCATTCAACCAACGTGCCCACCACATGGCGATTCTGCCATTCAAGAACTTATTTTGTTACTTCACACATGCCGCGTATGTCTGTTAGGCCAATTGTTTTATTTTAACTTTGATATAGCTTTCATCAGCCAACCGCGTAACTGGTGTTGTTCCCTACTATGGTTATGCAAGGTATCATTTAAAAAAAAACCAAGGGGAAATTTCTGCTAACTGAGGTGCAAGACAAGACCGAAAGAGTGCCCCACGTGTCCCCATTTCTGCTTCTTGTGTTGCCAAACAGGTACTGCTCAGTTTGACTGGTATGTCCATTTCACACCTTTTCAGATACTTTCTGCTGATCCCAATCGATTGATGTTTGTGGATCTCCATTGTGGCCAAATTCAGGTTAGCCCAATTGAGTAGGCACTCATTCTTATAAAATAACATTTCTCTTCAAGGGTTTCTTTGGGAACACACCAACGGATCATCTTAGTGCCGACTCTGTTTTTGCTTCTAAGCTTCACGAGATGTTCCATGACAAAGTGTATCTTACCTTCATGGAAATTATTTCTGACACTCATAAAAGTGACCAAGTTGTTATCGTGTCACCTGATGCAGGTGGTGTCCACAGGGCCAAACTACTTGCCGATATGCTAAATATTGGATCAATGGCCACAATACTAAAACGAAGAGTTGAATCCAATAAGGTCTCCATTCTTTGTAAAAAAAACCTTTCTGACTTAGTCCCAGATTGACAGTATGCAACTTGTTGGTGACGTAAGGGGCAAAATAGCTATAATCTATGATGATATCATTGACACAGCTGGTACTCTCACCACTGCTGCGGAGTTGTTGAGGTCAAATGGTGCTATTGAGGTTTATGCAGCAGCATGCCACGGGCTCTTCTCAGGACCCGCCGTACAGAGGATTGAAGCATCATGCCTCAAGGCAGTCTTCGTCACCGACACCATTCCACAGGAGGAGAACTTAAAACGTTCAACCAAGATTCAAGTGCTCAGGTTTTTTTGCCGCTACATTCTCTTATATGGCTAACATACTGCCCAGCATTGCACCAATGATTGCTGAAGCCATCAAGGTGATTCACAATGAGTTATCCGTAAGTGCCTTGCACACAGGACCCGAGGGAGGTCACTAAAAAAAATCTTTTTTTTACGCGAATCTTCCTCATTCCCCGAAACAACCGATTCAGGCGGACATGGCGGACCCACAAACAGCCGAGGTATGAGGTCGAAGGTTCCTTTTCCTGTCGTGACTGCACATGTTTAGAGAAAGGCTACGTGCGAGAGGGTGAAAGCACTCAATTTTTCTGTGGGGGTGGTCGGCGCCGGCAGGGTTTGTTTTCATTCACGAGGTTATTTCTCACCGCTTTATGCGGCTCTTTTGGTTTTCTAGGTTGGCAGGAAAATTTGTGGCGAGCTGGCATCCCTTGGTTGTGACATTCTCACTTTCGATGAAAATGGTTCTTTCTTCCCCACACCACACAATTTACCTACTAATTTATGAAGTAGTCTTACCAATAAATCCAGAATACATTTAAATAATCTTTTATGAATTGTACAGTTCCGGACCTCTCTGCTTTGATTCAAGACGATATGAGGTCGTTTTTCTTCTCAGAGCCGGTGATAGCAGATGCTGCAAGAAGAATACATATTGCACGCTCACTAGCTGAAACATACCGTGCACGCACTTGCATGATCATTGCCACATTAGATGATCTGGCTTTGAAAAGAACAGCTGTTGCTCGCGTGGCACGTGAGGGTTCACCTCAGTGCTTTGTGCTACTGTGTGTCCCAGACCCTACAAACACTGAGCTTGTTGATGCTGTAGTAGCCGATCTCAGACCGGTCCTTGCTTCTAGAGTTATTGGATTTAGTGTGAGCTGACACATTACCTTTGGAATTACTAACAGGGGCCACAAAGCTAGAGGGATTTATTTTTGGAACTTCAAAAGTGAGTCTCACTGCCGGCAGACAAACCCAGGAGCAGTGGATCAGCAAAGCAACCAACTTCTTTGCTGAACTCGGGAAAACAAGCACCCTCCACTCTCCCGGTGGCGCAACAAGAGCCACCATTCCCCCATCCCCTAGCACACCAACTCCCACCGCCACCACAACTGCAACCACATCCACCACTCCCACTCCCACTCCTACACCAGCACAACCCCCACAACCAGAGGAATGTGTGATATGCCTGGATAATCCTCGTGAGTTGGCCATTGCACCTTGCGGACACAGATGCATATGTGCTGCCTGTGCTCCATCTGTCAGGCAGTGCCCAATGTGCAGAGGCCCAGTCACGGCCACTTTGAAGATTTTCGAAGTGTAAGTATTGGAGGAATCTGTAGATTTCCGTAATTAGTAGAAGACATGTGGCGGTTTTATGCGACGTGCGTGGTTGCGTGGGCGTTTACGAGTACTTACAACGGGGTTATGGGAGGCGATGCTGTTGTGGGTGCAATGCAGTACAATTCAGAAGCGTGGGCTGTTGAAATAGACGGCACAACGGGCGAGGTTTCCAAGAGGGCAGACATCAATCCCAGTTCCTATTGGGGGTTTGAAGACAGAGCTAACAATGTGTCTCAAAACTCCTGTGACCAATTTAAATAAGTCAAGTAGTAAGATAGTAACGAAAGGAGTAGGTGTATCACTTCACACAGTATTCCACCGAGACGTGCCTTGACTCTGTTGATGTGAATGGAGGAAGACTGCTTGGGACTACCGCAATGGACTACAAAGATTCTACTGGAGGTGCCTGGGATGCGACTACAGGAAACATGTGAGTCACAAAACACCGTGCAATGCACTTACTTACTCTTGAACAAGTTATGTTTCGGCTCAAGGAACTGAGTCTAAATATTGGTATATATGCAAGGCCAACAATGTAACTGGAGAATGTCCACTAGTTGTAGATATACCTGGGGCTCTTGGTAAATACGGATTTGGAGTAGCGTATGCTCATTCACCTTCTTACTTAAGTTTGGACCCTTTAAAGGTACAATCAACTGGAGCAACAATTTATAACGGTATACAACTTTGCAAGTGGCAGCACTGCTGACCCCAGGTACATTATTGCTGACATGAAAACGAATTCTCTTGTTAGCGTGGTGAGTGAATCTTAAGCAACTATCTGTCACTCCTGCTTTGAAGGTTTCTGCCATTGATTGGCCAGGGTCTCTGACATACGATAATCTAAATCAACGTTTGCTTGGCGTGAAGCAGGATTACATTTACGTTGTAGACCTCACTAAAGGTTTTTTTTTTTTGTCAGGCAATTGCGCGCTATTCATAATTCTGGCACGCAGGGACAATGACACCAATTTGTCCATCTCCATTACATGACTACATACGGGGAGTCGCCGTCAACGACGCAGGAGACACTTTGTATCTCAATGGAGACAAGTCAATGGACCTCAATGAGCAGTTCATAGCATACGATCTGGTCAACTGTACGGTGCGTCTCACATCGCCCCTTATGTCTAGAGTGTATGGCCTTTCTCTCTATTGAGTCTCCCCAAGATCGCCGATTTAAACAGCGAAAATAGATTTTTTCAAGCGTTTGAATTTGTTTATTTTTTCCTTGGTTAGGGGCAGGGTAATGATGTCACTTTTTTGTTATGATCCATGTGTACGTATTTTTTTCATTTTTGCAAATAATGTTTGGTGTGGAGACGAGATCGTTGGTTTTGTTGGGTGTCACGGTGGTCATCTGTGTTATTGGTCTGGAAGTGGGACAAGTGCCTGTCGACAACGCTGGTTTTGCTGGTTGCATCGTTTTCAATCGCGTAACCGCAATTTTACAACCAGAGACCGAGATAGAAGTAGGACAGCGGGATAATCTGGAGCATGATCGTTATAAGGAGCGAGTATGTGGATGCGCATGTGAAGGGGCCTGTGAAGTGACGACTAGCACCAACTCTGATACTGCGGCGCATTTGACACGACCCGGGGACGTGGAAACTGTAATTTTACCAAATATGTGCGTATGAAAGGTAGCGGATACAATGTTGTACTAACCACGGGCAGGGATGAAAATATGTGTACTTCGCCAGAGGATACTGAGAGAATTGAGGAGCTGAGGAAATCTGGGAAATTCCATGACGTTGCCTCCCACTGTGGCCGGATGTGCAGGCGCAAGCAGGATATAGCGGAATGTGCTGGCAGGTGCTTACAAGATTCCACTGGAATATCTCAAGGTTGCGCAAGTTGCTTTGCTGCTGATATTCAGGTTACTTGCGCCTCTCTAAATAACTTTGTGCCTAATTCCTACCAGTGCGCACTCAAACACTGCAAAATGGCTTGTTGGAGGAGTAGCGAGAGCAAGAAGTGCATAGCTTGTCACAACGTATGCCCGCTTGCATTTCCGAACTAACCTCTTCCGTAGAAGTACTGCACACCCGCGTTACAGACATGCACCGGTCTGCCACCACCCCCAATCATACTCGTTCCCTTGGAAGAGTGGGAAGCAGGGGAGACGGACGATTCGGAATGAGCGAGTTCATCTGCTTCGCACCACTGGCAGTTCCAAAAAAGTTTGATAAAAAACGAGTTCCTTCAAGGGGTGCAGAAAACAAGAAAAAAAAAAGGGAAAGGGAAAAAAATGACGGATTCAGGGTGCGGCAATAACGGCACAAGCACAACTTACACCACCCATCATCGCGACTCGCCCCCCATTCGTCTCACTTCTTTTTACTTAATTAACGTTGGGCTTTTCCCTCTCCCCTTTTTCCCAACAGAGAGCACGTGTGTTAACGCAACCGACCCAAATTTCCCGTTGATACGAGGCCCCACTAACATTTTTAAAATAATAAAATATTTTCCTTGTGGACCCACCATGTAGAAATCCTCCAGCAAGTCACGCTCCAGGGCCCCGCCTCCGCCACCCCGGGATGACTCGGAGCCCCCTCCTCCTCCGCCTCGTGGCGGGCCAGAGCCTCCCCCGCCCCCGCGGCGTGACTCCTCATCGGCGGCACCCCCGCCGCCTCCTCCCCGCGAGTCCGTCTCGGAGACCCCGCCTCCCCCTCCCCGCCGCGGCGGCGGCAGCAGCAGCAACACCGGGGAATCCCTGTCCTCCTCGGCACCCGCTCCGCCCCCACGCGGCGGCTCCGA
>JAHLWZ010000579.1:812-140896 GCA_020536535.1 Pelomyxa schiedti | reverse complement strand
TTTGTTGTGCAATAGAAGGTCATCTTCACGGTTATGTCTGCTGACTTCCCCTTTTGCCAAATTGTAAGTTTGAGTGGTGGAGGAGTGAGTGAGTGAGTTGTTGAGGGGTTTCATTTCATTCGTACAGGTTCGATTGTGCCGCATTCTGGTTCAAATTCCAACTTGAACTTTTCACTCTTGGTGTGAGAAAGAGAAAACATGACACTTTGCTTGGTCGGGTTTGTGATGACAAATTCCTCTGAGACAGGCTGATCAATGGACGGTTTAACGCCACCAAATGAAATGTTTTGGATGGAGCATGACAGCGGAAACAGGATAGAATCACCCTCCCTTTTTTTTTTTTGTTGTGAGTGAGAAGAAGAAGAAGGAGAAGGAGAAGGAGGAGGAGAAGAAGAAGAAGAAATAGTGGCAAGATTGAACAACACACACACACCCTGTGTCGTTGATGGACGAAATTCTATGGAAATCGGCCAGTTGAGAAAGTTTTCTTTTGTGCCTTCTGATGTGATGAAAGAACAACAAACAGTCAGGTTGCTCTTTTAATGGGAAAAAATTTAAGGAGAGGAGGTACTTTTTACACAATATCACAAACGCAACAGCCAGACCAATTGCCAGGAGTGCAACCGTTGTGACACCGCACGCCAGAATGATTGTTCTCGTGGAACCTGTGTGGAAGTTAAGAGTTGAGATGATGGTCATTACCCGATGCTGCACGCACAATCTCCTGGAGACCATGCCAGTTGGGTTTGATAAGAATCGCAAGAGTCTTTGCAATCACTGATGGCCTGGTACTGGTTGGAATAACACTTCCCAGAAATATAACAATTGCTTTGTTCTTCTTCCACACAGTCGCACAAGGAAGAGTCGTAGGAGTAGTTGCAACGACATGGTGAGGGAGCTGAGCATTTAACACAGTTTGAAGATATGTCGCTGTCATGAGGAAAACATGATATTATTACTCTGTTAGTTTGAATTTCCGAAAATACCACGAAGTCAAGTGCTGGAGATAACTGAGAAGTTGAGAGGATAGTGTCCCATTCAAAATATTTGCGTCGAGGAACCTGCAGGTGGCTTGTGTTGGAATTGTTTGTTCCTGAGAAAGCCACACACACAATGTGGACAACGAAGACATGAAGACAAGGTTTTCACTTATGGTGCCCTTCAGTTCATTTCCAGTGAGTTTCCTACACAAAAAAAAAAAAAAAAAGAATATTGTTGAATTTTACTGAGTTACGAATGAATAATAACACAAACAGTTCTTTCAGTCTGGGCAACTCGAAAATTGAAGAAGGCAAGGTTCCCTTCAAGTTGTTAAGAGACAAATCCCTGGTGTATATGTGTGTGTTATTGTTGGTCACTTTCAAGGCATTAATTATTATGTATGCACCACGCACAAGTTAGAAAGGGTGTGCAGATTGGCCAAGGACTCTGGGATTGAACCAGAGAGCGAGTTTTCAGATAAATCTCTGGTTGTTGGTTGAATCGAGGGTAATAATTATTGTTTTTCAACAAAAGTGGAGGAGGAACACGTGAGAAGAAAGAAAGTGCTCACAAGACAGTCAATGAAGTCAATGTTCCATACGGTGTTGGAATTTCACCAGTGAACTCATTGTTTCCCAATTGCCTGCATGACGCTCACTCTTCAGTGTGAAATATGATATGCTGGATATGTGTGTGTGTGTGTGTGTGTGTGTTGTGTGACATACAAGCTGCTTAAATACAGAGAAGTGATATTTGGCAGGTCTCCAGAAAATCCATTTCCTTGCAAGTTCCTTGTTGGGTGGGGAGTCAGATAGATCTGGATTCTTGTGTTGCAAAATATACCCACAGGTATTGGAGCTGACCTAACTCACCAAGGGAAGGGACTGTTCCTGACAGTTCGTTATCAGAAACATCTCTGTCACAGGTGGTCAGTTGGTGATGTTTTGGGTGATTAATTTCAACAGAGTGATCAGCAGAGAGAGAAGTCCCACGGATTCTGGCAATGTTCCTTGCAACTGGTTGCTCGAAATATCCCTATCATCACGTGGTTAATATGAATAAAGTTGAGTGTGAACAAAGGAGAAAGCAAGCACATTATATTGAACCGCTGATTGAATTCACCAATTATGGTTGGTATTGAGCCTGACAGCTTGTTATGCGACAGATCCCTTTTTTTTTCTGTTAAAATACATTGTGGACTATTGCACTCCCCCAGGAGATTACTACACATTGTAAAGATATCCAAGTTCAAACAATTCGTTTGGAATTTGCCCATTCAATGTATTGCTTGACAAGTCCCTGAGAAAGGCAAACTGAAATTAGAAAGGGATAACTAGAGCAGAGCAGGATAAAGACACACAAAGAATTAAGATCTATCATCTGACCAATTGTGTGAGGAATACTTCCAGTTAGGTCATTCGAACTTAGGTCACTGACACCTTGTGAGAAAAGCCAGGGAAAGTGGACCAAACATGGAATAAAGGAAGTTTGGATCACCAACTTCTGAGGGTATTTCACCCGAGAAACCATTGTCAGCAAGGAATCTACAATGGAGATCCACAACAGTAAGATTGCATGCAAGAATCAAATGGTTGGTGCACTCACATGTATTGAAGCACTGTGGACAGGAATAGTGATTTCGGGATATCTCCACTAAAGTCATTGACAGAAACATCACTGGTGCCAGTGTAAGACAAAAAAAAAAGAAGGAGAGGAAGTGGAGGAACAGACAATGTCAACAAGAAACTCATGCCAAGAAATATGTCAGGGAGGACTCCATTCAATGAATTTTGAGACAAATTACTTGACCAAAAGTTAAAAGGAATGCATTCCAGCCACAAAATACATGTCCATCACTCCAGACAGTTGCCCAAAACTGGTTGGCATTTCTCCAGACAGGATATTGTTATTAAGAAATCTGGCAAAATTGAGTTGGAAACACAAGTGAAAGCAATTACAAGTATCTGAGCTGGCTGAGATTTCCAATTTCTGTTGGGATTGAACCAGCCAACTGATTGTTGCTGAGGTCCCTACAAGAATAAATAGGCACATGGCCTTTTCCAGTTTGAAGGGATCATACAAATCCACCAAGTAAGTTAATGATCCAATTCCAGTTGGAATTGAGTAGAATAATTCATCTTGAGACAGATCCCTAGTTCCTTCTATTTTAGCCCCCAAACAAAGGGAAGGCAATAAAGCAAAAAGGAAACTCACAGAACTTTCAAGTAGCAGAAATCAAAAATGCATGTAGGAAATTCATCTGGCATCAACAAGCCTGACAAGTCCCTATTTCCCCATCAAAATTAAAAAAAAAGAGAGAGAAACCCACAAGTACTGAACGTGACCGCCAATCACATTAAGTTCGTCGATGTAACACACGACACCCGACAAGGTGTCCTCGCACGGCCTCTCGAACGAGCACGGGTCCGTGGCCCATAATTGCCACCTCTCATGAAACCAACACAACGCAGCGACCTCGGCCGCGAACGAGCAATTGCTGACGGTGCCGCTGCTGCTCCCAGCGCTCTGACTGGTGTCATCATCACTGAGACCGGCACTGCCTTGGGCTCTGGTGCCAGTTGGGTGTTGCAGAAGAATCAGAGGTATTATTATCCACGCAAGGCAAGCAAGAACCGGCACAACGAAACCGGAGGACGCACGCATTTGTTGACGAATCGAACAAATAAAGTTCAGATCTGTGTCGTTCGTTCCTTTCGTTGATTGCTTTGATGGCACTTTGGGTTATGGTAAAAAAAAAGTTTTTTTAGTGTTGTTACAAGGAGGATCACGCCACGCGTTTTGGGGAGTGGGCACGTTTTGCTTTTTTGATTGCTTGGTGGTGGGTTCTGTGGTTGAGAAGGGGTTGCTCTCAGTCACAATAGTAATGTACAAAGTTGCTGCCATCCATTGTGTTGTGTTGTTGCGGGCGGATGATTCCTTTTCGCGTTTTGTTAATATCCTATGGGCTCAGGTGATATCTTCCTCCACGGAAACATACGCCGTTCTGGGTGTCACTTCGTTCTTAATGTACACTTCCCTCTTAGCCATAACCACCCCGTGCTTGGCCAGCTCCCCGCTCTCCTCCAGCGCCTCGTGCACCACCTCAGACACGCTCACTATGCACCGCGGGGTCCCGTCGCCACTCCCGGCGGTCTCCCCCTCTGGGCCGCCTGCCCTTGCCCCTCCCTCTGCCCCTGCCCCTGCCCCGCTGCCCCCCCACAGCACCCCCGCTCCTCGCTCATCCCAGCCGCGGTAGCGCCCAGAGTCCTCCAGCCGCTGGGCCAGGTTCACTATGGAGCCGTACACGTCGGCGTTGGCCATGCTGTCTGTCTGTATCACCCCGATGCTGGCCTTGCCCGCTGATATGCCGACTCGCAGGCGCATGCCGCCGCGGGGGAATGCAGGAAGCTGGCTGCACAGAGTTCTATTGACCTGGAGGATATATGAGTGAGGGGAATGGGCGGATGAGACGAGATATGAGTGCTATGTGGAGGGAGAGGGATTGGTATGAGTGGAAATGGACGCGAGGTACTTGTTGAGGATGAGTGGTTGGTTGGAATTTGCGTACCTTTGGAAGGTTCCTTGTTATGAGTCTGGCTGTGTAATGTGCACGGCGGCAGAGGTCTACCAGGTCGTCATCGTCAGAGGCAAAGCCAAAGGCTGCCATGAATCCATCTCCGAGCCTTTTGGTAAGACCCTTTTGTCTGAACACTGGACTCTCGAGTTTAGCTAAAAAAACGTGAAGGATGTGTTGTAAACTTCTTTCATTTGCCTCGCATATGGCGGAAAATCTATGTGCCAACTTAATAAAAGAAAAAACAGGTTTGTGAAATGGTTATTGACAACTCACTTGACTATGTCTACAAACATAATTGCCACATTTTTCCGTCGTAATTGAACTCTATGTCTCCCCATTCTGAAGTCTTCTGGGCTCATTCCCACAAACACACTTGGAAAAAACATCTTCAATTCCCTGTTCAGCAGTGCTACATTATCTACTTCCTCTGCTATTTTGTGCATTTCCTTGAACCACACATCAAGGCTATAGCTTTTCTTCCTAACCTTCTCCAACATTCCAGAGTCATAATTACCATCATCTGACCTGAGAGCGAGTGATGTGCCATCCTTTTGATCATCTCCAAGCCATTTCACTGATCTCTGAATACTCTTCAGCCCAATAGCCAGTGCAAATGTGAGAATTCCTATTGCCACAGAACCCATAAAACATGACAGGGCAAATGCAAGAGCAGACCAACGTGTTGAAGTGCTGTATTCAGCATCTGAGTGATGTTAGGAGTCAGTTTTAGAACGTCTCCTCACCAAAGTAGCTCTTATCACCCAACGTAATAATATACACTTCTAGATTGTATTCGCTCACCATCCTTGTAATCGCTACATAATGACCATACAGAAATCTTACGGAGGTTTCCCGGGGATTCATATCCACTGGGATTGAGGAGTATGTTAGGCGCACGATCTCCAATTTTGACTCATTTGCACGCAGTGGATACCACACAGTTGCGTTTGAACTGTCTAAAACAGCTACACTGACATTTTCTAGTGTACTGGCAATTACCAATCCGTTCGGTTCCACAATATAGACTCCATAAATTCCTTCCACATTGGATTCGAATGTTGCTATCATGGCTTCAGGTAACATTGGCTGCCTTACAATTCCCGTGACTTGGCTTGGATTTGACGCGTTCCGCTTGAGGGCCGCAAACAGTGAGACACTCACAGCCGCATTTCCAAAACTACTATGACTGTCTGATGACTTGGGTGTTGCAATCATGCCTCCCCAAGTTATGGAAGAATTTTCCAGCTCTTGCAGCATTCCACTCTGCTCCAAATTTTCAAACAACGTTGGAAACCCCTCATCCACTGCGTGCATGGTTCCCATCTTACCAACAAGAGTATCTGTGCTGGTATCAAATATCCATACATCAGCTAAACACGAGGGTGTGGTTTCTGGGTAGCAGTTCTGCATCACTACGATTTTAATACTTGAAGTGAAAGTTGCAAAAAGCAATCCATCTTCCACATACAAGGCAGTTTTTCCACCACACAGTGGATCACGAGCTGGCAGAGTCCACCCCCAGGAAGTACTAAGCATGGTTGCATATTCCGCAGAGGAATCCCGCGGCTGAAAGGCACTCATCATAGACGCATGTGTCAATAGTAAAGATTCACAATGGGCAACATTAAGGTATATCCTGGCAGATTACAATTTCAAGGTCAGCTACTGTATACCCGGCTACTTACTTATACACATCCTATCCTTATTGTAATACTTTACTGGCTACTCTTATGTGCCATATTCTTTCCACTTGTTATCCTTCCCTCCCTATTTTTCCCATAATGGTAATCCTCCTTCACAGCTTGTTACAACAACTAATACTACTTGAGCTACGACAACTAAAACTTCAAGCACTAGTACTACTAGCAGTAGCAATAAATAAAGCAAGCAAGGATCACACACTGGTCGTGAGTGGACTCTGCCCTCCTGAGCATGGCCTCCTGCCTCCTCGCCGTGCTCACCTCCTTCATGCTGTACCCGTTGATTCCCCATACGACGGCCACCGGCACCGCCATGGCTAGCACAGACAGCCCCACAACCACCGCCGTCAGCGGCACCCACGAGCACCGCGCCCTGTGCCGCCGCAGGCTCGCCAGCAGCGGCGACTGGCCCTGCCCGCGGCCCCTCGAGGACGAGGACGAGGACAAGGAGGAGCCCCCGGCTGGACCAGAGGGGGACCCTGGGCGGCTGTACCCCAGGCTCAGGCTCAGGCTCAGGCTGCTGGCGCACGACCCAGGGGCTGAGGTTCCTGTGCCCGACTGGGCCTGGGAGCCGCCGCCGCACCCGCCGTCATCATCCTCGATGTCAGTCACCACCCACTTGCTTCCGTCGCCGCTGCCGGCTCCTCCTGCTCCTGCTCCCGCTGAGGAGTCGCCCACCGCGTTTTTGTTGCTCTTCCACAGTCGAGGCATGTGTGTATGTTGTGTGCTACAGTAGGAGGATCTTTGATACGGAGTATCCTTGGTTTCCCCACCACACTGATGCTGGAGGGTTCGGAATGAGAACCACTTGCTTACTGTCGACCTTGGATAAAATGTAAAAAAACCACGTAAGTGGCTCAATGGCAATCAACAGAATATCACATCGATCTGGCGTCCGGCCAAGTTCCACAGAATTCGCGAACGTGCAGGCCGAAAAACTCTCATTGCCAGAACCGGCACACGCACCTTTACCTTATTTTGAACAGAGAACAAACTATGTGCTAAAACAAACTGCGAACTTCCTACTTAAGGAAAAGCATCTTGGGGTAAAAGAAGAAAGGTGTGCAAAACAACATGGTTTATTTATTACTACGATCACTCTCCCTCCATAATATTGCGGAAAACGGTTTCGAGGTCTTGGTAGATTTGCCTATAGTCAGCCACCAACGACGCTTCTCCATCGCTGGGTTTCTGAGTTCAAGTAAGCGTATTACATGAGAAACGAGAAATGAATCATACCCTGAATTTCATCCTTGTGATTCTTTCTAGAATTGCCGCTGTTGGCGTCTTGATGGTACCAGCCCAAGTGATCTTCCTATCCTCGGTGGAGGAAGCGACAGCGTGTTGAGCAAGGTTATAGAACAGAATGGTATTGCGTAGAATCCATGTTGTTTTGTAGAACGGGCAGTTTCTGTCGTAGTCCGAATAACCATTTTGCTGCAAGAAATCGTCCTTTAGAATTTTAGCGACTTCCAGAGTAATCTTATCCGATTCTGCGAGAGATTCCTGGTTTTTGGAGTAAGTGTTTTTTTATTGTCTTACGGTCAAGAGTACCTTTCCGACCAGCTGCACGATCTCACTCAGATCTTCCTCCATCTGGAGAATTTCCTTTGCTTTATCGCGAAGAGCTGTGAACTCTTCGTCTTTTCGTTCGTAGTAAGGTTCCAGGGCCTTCATGTACTTGCTGTAGCTGATTGACCAATTGACTGAAGGGAAATGTTTGCGTTGGGCCAGCTTCTTATCCAGACCCCAGAACACTTGGACAATACCCAGAGTGGCAGAGGTAACAGGATCTGAGAAATCACCACCAGGAGGAGAGACACTGGAAACTGTAAGAATGAAATTTGAGTAAAAGGAGACGTACGCTCCGACGATTGTCACAGATCCCTGTCTGTTAGGTGCACCAATGCACTGAGTCTTTCCAGCTCGCTCGTAGAACTGTGCCAGACGGGCACCCAGATAAGCTGGATAACCAGAATCTGATTTGCTGTAAGCAGAAGAAACGAAAAAGAAAGTGTCTACCTGCAGGCATCTCAGCCAAACGACCAGAAATCTCACGAAGTGCCTCGGCCCATCGGGAGGTTGAATCGGCCATCATAGCCACGTGGTAACCCATGTCTCTGTAGTACTCAGCTAGAGTAATTCCAGTGTAAATGGAGGCTTCACGGGCAGCGACTGGCATGTTGGACGTGTTGGCTACAAGGCAAGTTCGTTTCATGATGGGCACCTCTACTCCATTGATGGTTGTAAACAAAGATGGGAAGTCCTTAAGTACTTCAGCCATCTCATTTCCTCGTTCGCCACAGCCGACGTAGACGATGACATCAGAATTTGAGTACTTGGAAAGGGATTGGGAGATGACAGTTTTGCCACAACCAAAAGCTCCAGGAATAGCACATGTGCCTCCTTGCACACACCTGTTTAAAACAATGAGTTCGTTCTACGGAAATTCTCAAACCATACGGGAAAAGAGCATCCAGCACACGCTGTCCAGTCAACAAAGGAGAGTCACCGGCCAACTTCTCTACAGCAGGGCGGGGTTTTCGGACAGGCCACTGGGTGAGCATTTGGTAGCGTTTTCGGTCACCCTGGAATTCCACTTCGATGAGATCCTCTACGATGGTGTAATTGCCTGCTGGCGCAATCCAGGTAATTGTGCCCATGCCAGCGGGTGGTAACATGATTCGGTGCTCAATCATCTCATTTTCTCTCACATGTCCATAGATATCTCCACCAGTAATGTGCTCACCTACCTTAGGAAAATAAGGATACACTAACGGAGAGAAGGAGACATACCCTCAGCACGGAAGGCTCAAAAGGCCACTTAACTGTTCTGTCGAGTGCGTTTGTGGTGATACCCTTTGGAATGAAGATACTGCCACTGAGAGAGGCGATATTTTTCAGAGGACGCTGGACACCGTCAAAAATAGAGTTCATCAACCCTAATCAAATAAGGGCGAAGGAGAAAAAAAAAAGAGTCGTACCAGGACCAAGTTCAACAGACAGAGGCATGTGAGTTCGTTCCACAGGATCACCCAAACTCAAACCAGCTAGAAGACGAATTAGATAACTCCATTGCATAAACAAACAAAAAAAAAAAGGAATAGAAATTGAAGTGTCTTACATGTCTCCTCATAAACTTGAATTGTAGCAGTGTCACCCTCAAGCCTAATAATCTCTCCCATCAGTCTGAAAGGACCCACCTTCACCAGCTCGTACATGGCCGCACCCTCCATGTGATCAGCAACCACGACTGTGCAAGAGAAAAGAGGAAGAATGAGAGTTGATCAAAAAGTGGTCGGTACAGACCAGGTCCTGAGACTGAAAAAACCCGCCCAAATACGGGCTCGGGGGCAGCAGCACTTCGTGTCTGAAGTACACGTCAATCACCAAAAACCAATACATCGAAGAACAAAAGAAAAAAAAAACAAGCAAGACACCTTGCGCACCAAGGAGCATGTTAACAACGCGAGTGGTTTGTTGTCGCGATTTGTTTTGAAAAAATAACACATGTCAATCTACGACAACGCATACCGCCATGCCGGGGTGTGCTGACTTTGGTCTTTTTTTTTGTTTGTTCTTTTTATCTACAGTTGATTTTCGTGAAATTGTACTTATTTTTTTCTTCCTTAAAAAGCGTGTGACGTAGAAAAAACATAAACCCCCAATTGCATGCTTCGATTAGAAGCGACGAAGTGAGTCGAGGCTTCTCCTTCGCAAAAAATGCCACACCAGAGTAGATCCCTCCAGTGGCATCCACCTCTTCCCTCCATCATTCGAGAAAAAGGGAAAAAAATCAAAGGATTTGGTGCTGGGTACGGCGTTTTTTTTCGGGTTTTTTTGCGTAACACACCTTGCCAAATTAAATTGTACAAAGATCCCGTAAGGACAATTTCCATTTATGAACTCTCTTTACAACAAAGGCCGATCGCTCCACGGACAAAAAACAAATTGAATAAGCAAACAACAATAAATACAACACCAAAAAAAAAAAACCTCCTGGGACGTGAGCCCAATGGTGAAGTCTCTGTCTTCCATTTGTTCCTCCATGTGGGTTGCTTTCAAGAATTTCTTGGCCTATGATACTGTCCAAGTGGTTAGAATTAAGGACACCAAATTGGCGGTTGTTCACTGGTCATTCGTTATTCTCATAGTGGTAGAGTTGCTACTGTGCATTTTATTTTTCTTTTGTTTTTCCGGTTTCTCACTCTAGAAGTTGTATATCGCTCTGTGGACAATTTTAAAGGGCAAGGCATATCTCCTTCTTCAAACGCCTGATGGTTCTGTTAGAATGTCCTTGTTGAAGGTTTATAACTCACTGATAGGACAACAAGAATTTACAGGTTTTAAGCCAGGTACCTACGCTCCTGCAGAAGAACTCCCCTATTGCCTGCAGAATTCCTCTTATTACAATGGATACCCAAATTGGGAGTGTGCTTATCTAGACCAAGTACTTGCATTGTGAGCTTGCTTCCTTCGTCAGTTGTGAGCCGTTACCTGTTACTAGGTATCCCCCTGGAGAACCGAATGGGATGGCAATTTCTACCCGGATAACATCTACTAGTCAGGTAATATAAAAGTGTTGTATACCGTTTTCTCAGTTCTTCAGTATCTTCCAAGCTGCAACTTAACCGAACTAAACTGCGACTATGTAGACAACGTAACAACTACATACTATTTGGCGGATATAGAGAAGTTCACAGTATTTTTTTCACCATTAATATAAAATACATCTAATATTAGGTAAGGTACTACTCGATCACAGCTTCTATGCTCCAGAAGTTGGAATTCAAGGAAACGGACGAGATGTAAACAGCGCCTTCTCTTTTGTTACAATTCACCTACTGTAGATTATTGGAGAGATTGTAGATTCTAAGGGCCACGTTATGAAGTTGCAGTCACCAAACGTCGTAGGTCAGGGAGGCAGCTATGATATCCTTCAGTTAGGAGTCATCCTACAAGCAGCTGGAATTGATTTGGATTCTACTTGTAAGTAAAAGAGTGTTGTAAGTCAACCACTTTAAGAAGGAAAACTCACCTTTCTCCTTAGCTGATACAAATACCTCTGTCAGTAAACGGTTTGATGGGATTGTGATAATGATCATGATTTCGTATTCAAATACATACACCTACAACTTAAACAAAATCAAGTACGATCCACTTAACCTCTTCTGGGCCTTTAATAACTCCCAAAAGGTACACAGTTTCCTGTCAGGCCATATCTGGTGCCAAATACAAAGTAGAGCAACCGTATGTAGACCAAAACCTGCAAGCCAGACTTGTACACAATCGGTAGGCTCCACTCCGTACTAGGATTATAACCAAATCTCCCGAATAGGCACGGGGTGCATTTGGTGGCCCTGCAGATGGGCGCTCTTGGAAAGTTCGATTTCCAGACATTACTCATAACAGTAAGCTGGGTATTATCACCATTGACCTAATTGGAATTAGTTTGTCAGTGGATTCGGACTTGTTGCATTTGCTACAGTCGTTGTTGATATTCTCGCAACAAAGGTAATGCCCTTGAACCGTTACTTTCTCTGCCCTTACACTCCAAAGATATTGCCCAACAGGCAAATATATGCCGGACTCAAGTACAAGAAGACTTGTGACTTTGCCGAGCTCAGTGATGATGAACTTACTGGACTTCTTTCCAGAGTCCAACAAATCAACAACATGAAAGTGACTCCTACAACAGCACCAACATCTTCCCTGTTCCAGTCCCAGCAGCCCTAACTAGCTAGAGCCACTTTTTGGGGTTCTATGTACAACAAACAATTTTGTCACAAAGAATAAATGTTATTATTACTAGTTCATGGGTGTTCTACTTCTTTTGGTAACGGGAGACCTTGAAAACTAGTACTACAATGGAAATCATTCTTATCAGCACTACAGTCCCCAAAAGGACAAAGAAGTAGATCAAAGGATTGGCACCATCCAAGTTGTAGTATCTAGAGATGTGAGTGGTATCACGTGTTGGTTGGAATAAGGATTACTTTAGTACATCATCACCAGAGGTGAGGGGACATTGACCATTAATGAGTTCGTCTGGGTTACAGTAGAAAGTCTGCCCAGCCATTTCATTTTTAACCTGAGTGCAATAAGAGAGTCCGCAAGTGGTAAAAATATTAACCAGAATGGCGTATCCATATTTTAGAAAGCTCAACCACTGTATCCAAGCAAGGAAAGTCGGTACACTATCTAGGTCTACAACAAAGCCTGAAAACACCTTGCTCATGCATAAGCTTTTTGGAAATGGACTGGACACAGAAACTTACCACATTGGGGATGAAAAGTGCCGGTGCTATTTGCATGGCCTAGAGGAACATTAACAAAAGCCAAGCAAGAAATGTCTTACTCCTGCAGCATCTTTGATTATACTAGAAACAAGAAATCCGATGGAAGACCCTGTATTAGAAATTAACACCATGACAGCAGTGAAAATAAAAAATTTGTCGACTGATAGATTCAGGCCACATGTAAAATACACCTATACATAGTCAGAGTCATTAGAGTGAAGGAACAACATACAAGCAGAGAAAAAATTAGGGGAAAAATTATTTGGAGAGGTGTGTCTGTAATAATTTTGGACTGCAGAAACACAGCCGGAGAGTACATATTGTTCAAGGACTCCCGTAGGAGCACCGCATACTCCTTGAAGGTCATTAGTACCTGAGTTCGTGGGAAGGAAAGTGGCATACCTTTGGAAGAACGAAGAGTACTGAAAGCATTCCAAAAAGGAGCATTATCATACTACTAACTGGATTGAAGTAAAAAAGATAACTCAAAGGCTAGGGTATTACAAAATAGCATTCCCATGCGATTCCTGATTCCAGCTTGGCTATTGTCCATTTGCCAATAAATAGCAAACATAAGAATAGCTACAGCAACTGTCTGAGCCATTCTGGTTCTAAGGAAGACCTAGATATGTACCAATATTAGATAGAAAAAAGTCAGCAGGGGGACAAAAAAGACCTTTTCTCGGCGCAGGGAACACAAATTTCTGTTGATGAGAATTTTACACTGAGAAGGATGAGCTCGTGCATATGAATGTTTCAACTGTCTGGGATTAATTGTGGTTACAGTGTCATAAAAAATACCTTTCTCTGCTCAATGAGATCAGATGAATCAGTCTGAGCTTCTTTAGTGGTAGAAGCTGCCCCTTCTGAGGCACTATATGCAGTGGCAAGGTGGTTAACAAATTCAGAGGTATGTGGCTTTAGGCCAGTTCCATTCTGAACCTATATGAGTGTTCTGTTACTTAGGGAATCTCACATTGAGCTTCGAAGCGTCAAGGTCATCTACTGCAGAATGATCCTTTAAAACACATTCCATTTAAAGTTGTCTCTATGATACTTTGACATACATTACTACGGAGATCGGCTTGTGTGTCCACTAGATCGAGCATCCAGGCTACTACAGTTAGATATTAACTCTTTGGAAGGAAGTAGGAGAACCAGAAGCTGGTACGTGACGAGGGGGTACACAGCCAAGTGATTTGAAATGTGGAACAGCATTTTTACGTTCTCCGTAGTAGATAATATTTCCCTAAGGTACAAGTTATATATAAACACTCAACTCGGGAAGGCATACCTCCGCTAACAAACAAACATGGGTAAAAAGGTGGAATATTGCGTGGGATGGTTGATGTATGCAACATATTACAGTGCGACCAGAGTCGGCAAGTTGTCGAAGAATTGATATTACATTTAGGGCTGCTGTAGAGTCCAACCCACTGGTAGGCTTGAACAAGGAAATCACTACAGTGAAAACCCAAGGAAGGGTACCTCATCAACGAGCAAAACTGCTGGATTGTTGACTAGAGACATTCCAATGGCTACACGTTTCCTCTCACCACCCGAGATGGCAGCTTTTACTCCCGGTGTTCCAACTACAGTGTCAGCACATTTTTGAATGTGCAGCTGATCTATAATACTGGTGACTAATTCATAGCGGCTGGCTTTTGAGGTAGGTGGAAGAAGCAATTGTGCTGCAAAATCGATATTCTCCCTAGAAGTAAGAGTTTCTATTGTACATGAGATGCGCAGGTAGAACGAAGTATATGAACCTGGCATCGTGTCTTGTTGAATAATGAATGTGTAGTTGCTTGCTGACTGGGAGAAAAGAATTTCTCCATTCAATGTTCCTGTGCCCCTCCCACTCAAGCAGTTCAACAGAGTGGTCTTTCCGGCTCCACTGAAAATATAATTTAAGGCCAAAAATTCATTCCAACCAATACCTCCTCCCTTGGGTAATACCTGGGACCCATAAGTGCAGTCAGTGTTCCAGGACGAAACACCAGGTTAATGTTGTTCAAAATCCTCTTGTTCTCTCTGCCAAAGCAGCATGCAGTTTTCCTCCCAGTGCACTTGATCTTTGGTTTCAACTTAACAGTGTATGACAGACCCCTAACCACCACAGATGGTGCCATTCCAATTCCGCCGGTTCCAATTGGCACCACATCCAGGGAACCTGTTTCGCCTAATTCCCCTTTGCTTATATCCTCGCCAACCACGCCGCCAGTGGTAGTAGCACTATCCATCCCACAATTGGCTCTTGTGTGGTCTTCTTCATCTGATGATGAAGAGCTAGATGATGAGGTGCTCCTATTAAAAAAATGTTTGTCATCAATTGCACTTCTCATGTATTTGTTGTTTTTATGTGTTTATGTTTGTTTGAATTCCGCACTGAGTGCCTTCCCACAATGTAGATTTTGTTATTTTTACAGTTGGGAACCTGTCATCGTAGTCCGAGGCGTGGCGGTGTCTGTGCCCCCTGCCGTGCCCGTCCCTGCCGTGCTCGTGCTCGTGCCCGTGTCCGTGCCCGTGCCTCCTGTGCTCGTGGCGGTGAACGTGGGCGTGGCTCGTGGGAACAGCCGAGACGACGATGCCCACGCTGCTGCTGCTTGCAGTGCTGCCGTGGCGAAGCGAGGGCGACGAGGCCGTGGCGATGGAGACTGCAACGGCACCTCGCTCGTCGTCTGGGTCCGCGACCCTCTGCATCTCAATGTCTGCTGAGCCTGACATGTTGCTTATATGGTGGTTGTGTTTGTCGTTAGTTTTTAGTTGGAGTGGTATGGAAACCCTCAATCCTTTGGGTTTTCTTCCTTTTTTGTTCGCATAAGAGAAATTCACGTCGGGTGAATCATCACCGTTCAAACGACGTCCAGTTTGGCAGGCAAGCTTTTTTTTTGAAAGGTATTCACTAAGGCTGAGCTTCCAATACAACGAACAGTTTTTTCACAGGATTGTGCAGTCACAATCACAGCAGCACGACCCACAATCACAACACGAGGAGTCGCCACCGCCACAATCACAGCACGAGCAGCACCCGTTGTCGGAGCCTCCACCACCGCCTCCTCCCCCGCCGCCGCTTCCGCCGCCACTCACGTCGAATGTGGGCGCTGCTGTGTCTGCGTCGTAGTCGCCGTCGTCGCCGTCGTCGCCTTCGTCCTCGTCGTCATCGTCGTCCTCTTCCTCCTCGGGCTTCAGTCTCTCGTATCTTGGTGGGAACTTAGTTTGTGGGTTGGGTTGGGATTGTGGGAGGAGGGAACGGAAAAGGGGATTTTTTCGTACGTTGTTTGGGCATCAAGGGTATTGACGTGCACCAATTTCCAATTGGAGGGCCGCTTTTTCAGCGGTTTCATTTGCACGTATGATCCATCAATCCCCAGGCACTGTGAGGGAGGGTCACAATCATTATCACTTGATGATGATTTTTAGAAAGAACCTGAACTATGAAGGCCCACACGCTTCCCTCAGGATTTGTAGAGTATGTGTGGCAGATGGAAACTCTTTTTGGTTTTATATCTGAGTCATTTGTTAGTTGGTGGGAGTCCCCCACTGCCCTTTCCACTGGGAACTCCTCACAATTCTTCTCCTCCCCACTTCCTCTTCGGTATTTATAAACCAGGCAGGCACAAACACATTTGCAGGGCACCCAAACGAGAAGACTTTCAACAGTTGTCCACCCAACTCTTCACTTTTGTGCTCATTCCAGCCCTGAATTTCAGCCTGAACTTGCACGAGGGACCCCCAAGGTCTCGGAAGCACGGCTGTGGGTACTTGTCCTTCCCTGCGCCCAGCACCATCCCCGCTACCGAAACGGCCGCAGAAGCAACGTCTCCAAGTGACATGTTTGTGTGTATTATTGGTTGTGCTTGAGGGGCCTGGTGGTTTGATGATCACAACAACCAAACCAAAGCGAAACTAAAAGAAAGTTCTTTTAGTTGAACTAACTTTTTTGGACAAAGGTGTGGTTGTTGATTATCCCAGCACTTCCGCTATGGCCAAACTAGATTTGCAGCTCGAGGCGCGAACTTGACTTAGGAGCCTGGCAAAATGTGAGTACAATTGCATCGATTGCAACTCACACACCAATGCGGGAGAGAATTGTGTGAAATGTACCTATCAGGCCTTCCTGTGTCCAGGCACTGCAATCTAGAGCGAATTATCAGAGAGAAGAAATAGTTCTTTCAGAAAAGCCACATTGGGTAGAGAAGCAGCCCATCTGTTTGGAAGTAGCTTCAATTGTATCCTTTGAAACCATTGGGGGGCCATTTGGCTCATGAAGTGTTGGGATGTCTATTTGAAAGGGTCTATAGTTAGTATAAGATTGTGAGGGGAAAAAGTGTACCATATTTCGTTGCCACAAGAAGTCTGGGTACATCTTGGAGAATCAATGCAGAAAAAAAAGGGGGGGGAGAACCGGCTACATACTTGGGCAATATTCAATGACTTCGTTGTACCAGAAATTTTTGCAGCTTTCGAGAGATTCTCTATCAACACAATTGAAACAAAGAACAACACATTGTGCACATGCATAGCCTGGTAATTAGTTTCGGGCAAAATAGGAGGGAGGGAGTTGAGGAGGAAATGGTGGTACTTCGTAATCTAAATTCGTTTTTTCCCTTTGCACCACTTGTGTCAAGCATCTGGTGTAATTGATGTTAGAACGCCAGTTTGTAAGGTTATACCAGTAAATTTTTACAAGTCCCGTGATAGACTAGATTAGTCGAGAAAGAATCAAATGTAGTGCCCACATAGTCATCTTAGTGGACTTCAGTGGGCTTTATTTGTCTCTAAAATGTAAAAAACCTGGGAAGCAATTGTTGGTGAAGGAATACAATATAGATGTCTGTGTGATAGTGAGAGGTTAAGCTAAACACTCCACAAAACCTTTCCAACCAAGGAATCCCCAACAAACGCAATCCGCAAGGGTATCACGGAGAGTGGTGGACACGAAAGTGGTGAGTACTGATAGGGAACGTCTTGAAAGACTGGTACTGGCTGTCTCCCTCCTAGGAAAAATAAAAAAGGATAGGTATTTTTAAAAATATGAGATTCTGAGTAGTACCAATATAGGGTCTGCTTTGTTGAATCTTGTTCGTATGGATGTTTTTGAAGGATGTCTAGGCTTTAATTAATGGGGGATGATGTATTGTGTTGACAAACAACCACACATTTCACATTGACAGCGTCTTGGAATTCAACCCACGCCTGACCTTAAAGGGTGACGAAAATGAACGCAAAGGGGTTAAAAAAAAAGTACAGGTTGGCAATATTCCCAATAGAGCCACGACTCTTTGTGCACAATGAGGAGGCAGGTTCCAGACCCAACTTTCAAGTCGGTCACCTGGAGTAAAATAGAAACTAAATTGAAAAACCTGTTCGAGCCGCATCGCGGGTGGTAACCACACAGAAATGTAATAACTCTGCGGAATTGTAACACTTCCGCGTCCAGTGACACAACACCTCTCAGTGCTGGAACCACAAACATTCCCAACAGTAGTGACACCTTCGAAAAAACCGGAAAACGCGTGAACGAAAAGAAAAGGTTCCTTCAAGTTTTACTTGGGTTTATTTTGTTTTAATTTCTTTGGTTTTTTGGATAAAAATACAATACAGTGGCACACCCCTGTTGTTTGGGATGTGGTTGGTCTGGTTTGAATCATTGAAGAGTGTCAATGATTTGTGCAACAACATTCCAATGCCGGGAGGTCATTGCTGGGGAAGTCATTGACTTCAAGGTTGCAGTAGCGCCGTATTCTCCTCTGAGGTGCGGCACTTGGTTGGTAGGGTGACACCGGTTTTGTTTGTTGAATGCGTGGGTGATTCATCATAAGGTGACTGTTTTTTTCTGCGTGGTGATTGCTGCTTCTGCTCTCGGCGATATTCTCACCGATAGTTGTTGGTGTTGGTGTTGGAGCTTTGGTGTGGGAAGGTGATACCCACAAGCTGTCCAGTTCTTTAGAAAGAGAAGCAAGCGCCGCAGCGTCGCACAGTGATTTTCTTATTGCAACGAAGTCTGGAATTGTATAGCAAATAACCTCGTTGTTAGCTTGGCTGCTGCTACAGCTCATTGTTGTTGAGGAAGAACTTGAACAAGTACCAGGAAAGCAGTTGCAATTACCGCATTCGGAAGCGGTGTTGTCATTCTTGTCGTCGAATCCTTCGGGTTGTTTCAACAACCGTCCATCAGCAAACTTTCTATCGGAAACGAAACAACATGTCGTAGGGGAACTTGTAGATGAAGTAGAGTCACGACATTGATGTTGTTTGTTTGCTGCTGTTGCGTGTTGTTGACAACACGAGGATTGAAAGTTAGAACTCAAGAAAGATCCATTTTCTTGGATTGCGTACTCAGTAAGTAGGTCGCTCATCGATGACGTCTCGTTGTTGTTGTTCTCCATTGTAGTAGCAATCAAGAAGCGAAGCGTGTATTGCGTGTGTTGTTGTGTTTTTATTTTAAATTAATTGTGAAAGAAAGCTTTTCTTGCGAAAATTCCGCTTTATGAAGCCGAGTTCAGAAAATTCCAACTCAGTACTACTTGTGACTACCCAACTCACCAACTCTTTGTTCTGTTCGGATATTACGAAGATGGTAACTTGTGCTACTTATCACAGCAGAGATACGCGAAGCCGAGGCCGAATCTGTGATTGTACAGAGAAATGGCCACCGAAGAGTGCTTTGATGAGTTGGACGAGACGACAGGGGCAAAAACGGGGCGAGTTGTGACGAGATCGCAGGCCCACAAGGAAGGGAGACCACACAGAGTCGTGCACACCTGGATAGTGGACAGGTGATGCCGCCACCGACCCATTCCCAAATGAAAAAAATGCTATTCGCGAATGAGCTTTCGCAACATTGTTGTAACAATTGCAAAATGCAGCAAGGGAAACCTATTGTTGCAGCAGAGGCATTGGAAGAAAGATTCCTTTCCTGGAATGTGGGATATATCCTCAGGTAAGGTGTGACCCATAGTGCACAATGCCATTGTACCGTTCCGGTTATTTACAGTTGGTCACAAGCTGGACACATCTCCGCTGGGGATGATAGCAGAGAGAGTGCGTTGAGGGAATTGGAAGAGGAGCTTGGCCTCGTTGTTGATGGTTCCAAGCTCGAGCTGCTATTTACACATTTCCAGAGTTTTGTACTGAACGGTGGTACATTTATCAACAAGGTAAACCTTCCCTCCAACAGGCCTCACACACCAACTTTTTCCCCAGGAATGGGTTGATGTGTATCTTTTGCAAATGGATGGACTTGACATAAGCACAATGAGACTTCAGGCAACTGAAGTAACTGCCGTAAAGTTTCTTCATTACCGACAATACCATGCACTCCTTCTTGAACATGATCCGCAGTACGTTCCAATTCAAAACATTGATGTTGTGGAGAGATTCGTTGGAATCTTGGCAGCGAGATATCCTTGATTCTGTGCTAAGATGGAGCAAGGGATGAGTTTAATTGTGTGTTTCACACAACTGTGCTGAAAAAAAGAAGCAAAAAGTTGGTAATTATGCCAAAGCAAACGTGTTTTAACGAAACCAACAAACTAGCATTAAAAAGGCATTTAATTGTGTTCCAGGGCTGGGGAGAGTACAACGCCGGCTTCAGGGTTGCTGTCTAGTAGTAGTTGAGAGGGAGAATAAAAAAAAGGGGGCAGAGATATCTCACTTATTGTACATCCCAACAGATGCAGCACAGTTTGTCCCACATCTTCTGCCAGTGCTGTGTCCAGAACTACCCCTGGTTTTACTCCAGGGCCGCTGAGGATAAATGGCACGCACAGTTGCTCGTGTGAGATTCCACCATGTCCACCACGGTAGTTCCCAGTGAAAACTTCATAATTTTCTCCAAAATCGTAGAGATCGGAAGCCACGAGCACGATGTCACCTTTTTTTGAATTTTCAGCAAAGTAAATAACTATGCTGGAAACTGATAAGGAGAAGAAGGGAATGAAACCTGTCTGTGCATAGGAATTGAAAAACAATCTCCAAAGTCTGCAGGGTGCCAAGGGAAAAGCTGAATCATAAGTACTGGCTAACCACTCCCTGATGTGATGGCTGCCCAGATATTAGTGAAATTTTCACATCAAAACGGCGGTTGCATCTACTCACAGGCCAGTGTTAGACAGTGGATATGGTTTAGTTCCCTCTTGTAGTGGATCTTCCGACTCCACAGTGTAGGAAAAAGATATACCATCAGGAGAACTTAGCTAGGCGAGTTAATTTCGCCATAGTAAAGTTGACATACCTCTGCCTTCCCATGTATACTTAGGAGAAGAACGGTGAGAGGTGAAGATGCCCTCAACAGAACAAATCGAATTCCGGGAGTTTTCAAGAACACTTCTGGTAGATTGACCTGACTATGCGTTATGATTTCGCATTTCCATGTGAAAGAAAAAACCAGTTCTCCATTTGGTGCGGGGTAAGCAAGTAAATGCTGATATTCTGGGGAATGCCTCCACCCCAATGTTGGATGCTTGAAGTACAAGAAACTCATAAGGTTCCCATTAATGCAGTTGATCACGTCAAAGTTATTATAAAAGGCACAAGGTGTGTCAAGATTGCTGCTGAGAATATTTGTGGATGGTGTACAACGGAATGCACGGAAACTATAGTGTGCCTAGCGGTTTTTTTATTTTTAAATACTTCTCAGTAAACAATTCACCTGTAATTCTGATGTGACTTCAATATTATGATGAACATCACTCATTCCATGGTCACTGGGAGGGTTTAGCTGTGAGGTGCTTAGGAGGTATGGCGACCTTATTACACAGTAAATTCGTGATTCCTCTTGGCCTAACTGTTTGCTAGCTTTTCGGTACCTTCCAACTGCGCAAGTTAGTACAATAAACACCAGTTACTTCTACACACTCTCTGTATCAAGGTGCACCAAAAGGTCTCGGTATTTCTTTGTTACCCCTTCCATATGGACAACGCCATCTGGACTAGCGAGAGTTATCCACTGAACTTTAGGTTGTTGAGCAAGATCTACTTTTGAGTCAGTGTGAATTGTAGGATGCATACCCTTCACCTTTGATAGCTTCATCTATAATAAAGGACTCATAGCTGAACCAGTTTTTGCATACAAAAGGAATCTTGCTCAGAATATTGAACAGCCAATGATGGCCAATGTATTTCGCTGTTGTCACAGGCCATCCAAAATGATTGATAACTTCAGCTCCACGGGTCATATCTGATATTTCCCATGAGTAATGGGTAAAGTGGGATCTTCATACAGCTCTGAAATGTTGTCGAGTGCTGATTCACATGGTGCTCGAATACAGTCACCAAGCGGTTAGATAGGTCCAAATCCATGTTGACATTTGTCTTGCCCACATACGACCTAACATTCCCAATGGCTAATTGCCGATTGAACCAGCGCAATCCTAGAACCCCACTAGCCGCAGCATCCTGACCAGTGATATGGGGGATAAAGGCGTATCCAGTGATACTAACCAAGAAGGTAAGGGAAAAACAAACAATTTTTGAAGGAAACCTTGGGACTGCAGTGATTCCATTTCGCACAAACGTACCACTATGAATAAGTTCTCTGAGGTTAGGCAAATTGCCAGCATCTAGTTCTTGACTAAAGATATCGGAACGTACACCATCCAAAAGGAAGTATGTAATGAAAGGTGGAGAACCAATACTCCTCCCTTATAAAATCAGAAATGAATACAAGTAAAATGGTTACCCTGTAGTGACCCTTTTTCACTATCGTGCTTCAGTTGCTGTAGAACAGCTTCATGAGATACAGCACTTATTCGGTTGAAAATGTTCACCACAAGTGCAGTTGTGAGTAACCCGAGAGGGAAAAGTGTGAACATAAGCTTAATTGCCCATAAAACTCTAACTGGGACATCTTCTGCATTCTTTGATCTGACGTGAGAGACGCAAAAAGGAGTTAGAAAATACATGGTAGTCATTGGGGCTGTATCCATTCACTGCCAGAACAGTCTCAAAAATGAACACAGCACAGCCAAGAGTGAATTTTTGAGAGGCATGCGCTAAGCCAAATGCCAGTGCATCCATTCTCTTCCCAGTATGTAGTTCTACATAATCGGCACTGTCATTTAACATTGAAAAGGGAATTAAGAAGGTGGCAGCGGTGCCAGTTCCCAGAAGGGGGATTAGGAAGAGGACCGTCCAATAGTTTGTCTGTCGTGAGTGAGATACTTCACTCAGATGGAAGTGCTTACTCTTCCCACTAAGAAAAATCCAAGGATGTAGAACAGCACCCAGGCAGAAGCACTGGCAAAATAAAGGGTTCGTTTATCAACTCTCTTTAGCAACCGAAGAATTGTGACTGCTGCAATAAGCGCAAATACTAGGGTTATAATGGAAATCTTCACTGTCTCGATCATTGGAAGCCACATGAACTTCTGTGTTACAGAAGAAGAGCAATAAGTGAAATCCAAACAGTGAACAACCAAAAAGAAACCTGAAGGAAATAGGGAACCATGACAAGAGAGAGTTGCATACAGACGGAACTCAAAACGTAAATCCCTTGCTGACGTTATTTCATTCTCGGAAAGACTATAATAATACGAACCAAGAGTCACTCTGTACTCTTGCACAGATAGCAAGAGTTTCATCGATCTTCCCATTGTTATCAAGCTGTTAAGAATCCACATCGAATGAGCTGGGGTTTGCTCTACAGGTGGTTGGGAGTGCGCAGCTCCGGCGGTACAATAGACACTTGTCTCTACACATACAATAATCACTACGCACACAAATAGCCCAATCACCTTTCTTTCATGTTATAATCCACAAGGATATAGTTGCCATAGAAGGGTAATCAAACCTGAAATCGCCTTGATACATTGGTTATAAGTGAGGTAAGAATTGCCACCATGACAAAAGAGGTCACTTGGCCACACACAGAAGCTACTATACGCAATGTGTTTACTTGAAATCGCTCTTTATAGTCGTCGGTAAGATCATTAAGGAGTGCGAGATGAGGCACATTGATACACGTAAAAGCTAAGTCGGAACCCTACATTTTTACACTTAGATTATCAAAAAAAGAAAGCATATTGAATACCAGTTGAATGAGTAGGAACCACCAAAACAGGGCCCATTGACTCGAACTTGGTACAAACCAATTGATGAACCACAAGATGCCGTAAGGAACAGCCATGTACCTGAATTGTGGAATGGATAACCAAGTAAGTGGAATTGAAGTAATGTTAAAAAATAAGATACATCATATAGGGTCTCCTCCTTCCCATCCTGTGATGAGTGTGATCAGACATCTGTGCCACAATCGGGTCATTCAGAGCATCTGTAGACCAAGTAAATTACAGTTTTACAGGCAATGAAAGGTCCTACCCCACCACCTATACAACATATTGACCTTTTGAAGCACCCCAAAAAAGAAGGTTTGGAATCAGAACACTATGAAAAAACCACCCTCGTTGTAGAAACATAGAGTAGTAAAGCAAGAAACACCCCCACACACCCATCCAGCCTTGGCCGCACTCAACCCAGCCACATCTGTCATAAAATGAATGCAAAACAGGCCCCACACACTAGCCGCGAATTCCAGCCCAAAGTTTGTGACCACATAGCCCAGCTTCTTTGAAATTGTAAGCCCTCTTGAACCACTGCCCTTGGTTGTTTCTGTGGGGGGACTTCCTGTTGTTGTATTGCAGGTGGACATTGATTGGTTTTTTTTTCTTCCAAAAGGTTTTTTTCTCTTTTGGGTGTACGCAAGTAACAGAGTATCCAAAACAGGTAATTAATTACTTTACACGCGCTAATAAACATACACAAAGAACTGCAGGATGAAGCCTGAGAGGGTAAGTACCACGGTGCCGGATGTGGCGTCTATAACTTGCATTACTTGATTGTGCGTAGAAGTCCTCTGATGGTGGTATATAAACCCGTGCCCACAGCGGTAATTCCCAGGGATTTTGTGGGTGAACGTCGGCGTGGGGTACGTGTGCGTGTGGTACACAACCAGGGAGCTGGTGTTCGTGGTGGGCACCAAGCCAAAGTGCGTGATGTCTATGCAATGAATCACCGAAATGTTCGGCACGCGCCTGGCTTTGTTCTTGTCCACGTTTATCAAGTAAGCCGAGGTCGTGTCAGGGTTCAGGAACGGCACAATCAGAGTCCCCTTGGCCACCAGAGTCTTGTTGCACGGCAGGATTTCCCTGTTGGGTGTGTTGTCGTGGCAGATTATCGGCAGGCACACAGCCGACGACGCGTCGGCCTCGCCAAAGGCCCTGGAAAGGTCCAGTTTCTGCAGGTACCAGCCTTTGGTGGCCTCGGTGTCCTTTAGCAGAATCGACAGCTCGTCGCACGTGGAGATTCCGTCCTCGGTGGCCGTGAAGTGCAGCTTGGCCTCGTCCCACGGCGGGAAGATCTCGGCCGAGACTGGGGGTTCGACCGGGACCGGGGATCTGCTGCTGCCGCCGCCACCGGGCGAAACCTTCCAGATGAAGAGGCGGCGGGTGGCCCGGTCGACGCACACGATCCACCGCTTGTTGCACACAAACTGCTGCAGGCTGATTGTGGGAGAGTACTGCATCGAGTGCACGAACCTGGCCTCGTCGACGTCCCAGATCCTGACGCGCATCTCCAGCATCACGATGGCGGTGCGCTCGTCGATCCACCCGAGCACGTCGCCGGGGACGCGGGACACCCGCGGGTCACGCCCAGCGTCGGCGACACGAACAGCGAGACGTACAGCGTGTCCTCGGCGCGGCCGAGCTCGGGGCGCCCGGGCACGTAGAACTTGAGCGCGACGTGGCGCCCCCCGAGGACGTACTTCCTCGCGATGTAGTGCACCAGCGGCGGCGTGAGCAGGCCCGCCGCGCTGCGGGCCCCCGCGCGCGGGCTCAGGCACAGCGCGAACGAGATGTACTGCGAGCTCGCGCTGAGCCGCGTCGCGACGCCCAGCTCGGGCAGAGGAGGCGGGCCAATCCTGGTGGTGCTGGCGGATGTCGTCGTGGGGTCGATCATGGTTGCTTGCGCGTGGGGATTTTTTTGGTTTTGTTTATGAGATGTCAGTGGTTGACGGCTGAACCGTTATGAGCAGGGTTCGGGAAGCGCAACTTGCCGAGCAGGCAATTTGCGTTGGTTGGTGGTTCTCGGCATGAATAGAAAAATAGAAATTCTGATGGGAGCAAAGAAGACTTCTTTTTTTTTTTTGGCTTCCTTGGGTGGTGTGCTCTGGATAACAGAATGGATATCGAGAATGGAACCTAAAATGACGCAAGAAGAACTTGTTTCTTCCCGCTTATTCAACCAGTAATCACCAGCCCCTGCCCCTTCCTCTACCTCTTCCTCTGCCATAGTTGGCTGAGCCGCCGCCACCATAGCCCCATCCTGGATTGGTATTTGGTTGGTACGCGGTGGTTGTGTTTGTTGCACTCCCACCCCCTCCTCCAGTTTTCCACCCTCCTTGCACTCGGCTGATCGTGGGGGCACCACCTCCCTGTGTGGTCTTGGTGATGATAATGGTGGGCTGATGGTTGTGGGATTGTGGTTGAGGTTGGGGTTGAGATTGGTACATTTGAGGGGGCGGTACCTGATGCTGTTGATGTTGTTGCTGTGGGGGTGGTATGTACTGGGGTGGTTGTGTTTGTTGTTGGTGCAGGGGCCTCCCTGATCGCACGGCAGAAGTTCTGGCTCCTCCACTGGAGTAGGGAAAAATATCCCGCAGGTCAGGTTGAGTTTCCTGTGGTCTACCACCTCGGTCGGGTACCTAACTTCTAGTTGAACAGAGAGACAAGGTATACACTAGAAGTACCTCTCCAATGATAAGATTTCTGAGAATGGACTTTTTGTGTAGATCCTTATTTGCTCCCACTTTGGGAAGGGAGGTCAAATAGGCATGGGCACACAATACATCAGCGAATGAAGTATTTGTAGGATGTTTTATAGAGTGTAATTTCTGAACAAGAGCGGTAATTTGAACTTCATTTTCCTATGCCGAAGTGAGATAAAATCGATTAGAGTCGAGTGAACCTTTCCCTTTGGAGACCACAGAAAACTTTGTAGAGTAACTTCACATCTTTTTAGGAGCACTGTTTCATCTAAGAGTTTGAAAGGAAAGTAGATAGATACCTTCGCTGCGTAGATGGTAGTCATCACTCATAGCTTTGGCTACAACAGTAATTTTATCCTGTTGTTCAGTTGGGGTATGAAGGATTCCCAACAAACCATACCTGTTCCATCTGTGAATATGAGGTTGGGTTAATCAAACATGGTCCTAGATACTGGGGATATCTCTTCAGTACTTCGGAGACCTAATCCTCGTTATTTCTTATTTTTTTCAAACAAAAAAAAAGGTTCCTACCGTTGCATTTGCTGCACTTAGAACTTCAAATAATGGAGTCGATGCAGTGTGAGATAGCTGAATTGAATTGGCTATTCTACTCTTACAATCACTCAGGGGATCCTGAACAACCACTCCATTGTCGGAAACTGAGGTGTGCGGTGTGGGGGGAAAGAGAAGGGGGCTGGGGGTATGGTATGATATGATATGACACAACAAACCTGTTGAGTACTGACTGGTTTTTCTGATCGCAGGAGCATCTCTGCCTGTGCCTCAGACACCAAAAATTCTAAATTCCAATTTCCATGAGTCGAGTGAGAAAACCCAGTGGAAAATCCCAAAACGGGATGGACGTGACGTCATAATACCTAGCAGGCTCAGCCGGGCTCTGGACTCGTCCGGCGTGGGCTGAATTGGCTGATTCTCCCACTGCCTCAACAAATTGGCCAGATCGTTGTACTGTACAGATTCGAGTGCCTGCCTCGCCCTGGTGAAAAATGGCACACATGCAACTGCAGCAGAACGACCCCCCTTTGATTTTGGTTTGGCAGCTGATGCCGACTGTATCGGCTGTTGTTGCTGAATTTGTGGGAACGCCACTTCAAGTAGTGCCTCACAAATACTGACAAAAAAAGCCGACGATGTGCTGATGTCCACACCCCAGAAGTTATCTGCAGTGGTCTCCTTTATCACAGCAAGTGTTTCCCTAAAACATTATTGTGGGACTTGGCCTAATGTACAATGCAACCACTCACATAAACGGAGCCGAAAAAAAAAGCACATGTAAAAGAAAAGGATGAACACCTCCTGTCACTCAACAACGAAAAAACATCCTCAACTCGCGCCAACAAGGTGTCCACGTAGTCGGCGTAATCTCCCATGATCATCAAAATTGGGCAAATTCAACGAACAATAAATTTGAAAGAATTGATAAATCTCTTGACAAAACACAAACAAGACTGAGGCGAGGGACTTAGGAACGGGAGTGCTGGTAACCCCCACCAACAGCACACTGAGGGCAATGGATTGTGACCTCACCAAGGCGCTGTAGCTCCGCAACCAATTGTGGGAGTGTGGCATATGCCAGTGGTGTTGGGGATAGCTCTGTGTCATATGAGTACCTCTGTGGAACATTGTCATAGCTGATTCGCTTCACTCTATTTTGTTTGTTTGTTTGTTTGAGAATGAAGATGAGTAAGGAGGTGGTTTGTAAACGAACAAACCTTCTGTGGAATGTTTCAGTGCCTTGGCGCCTGGAGATTGTGACAGGGTAGCTTGTTGGTGCATTGGTACTCAGCCGTACAATGAAGGTTCCATGTGCACGTGAAGTCAACCACGCATCAGAATCCTCCTTGCAAGCGAATGGTGCAAACCACCTGAAGACTGGTTAGAAAGAGAAGAAAAAGCCACAGGCACGTGAGTACGATTGATTTGCCAGCGTATTCATCTGCCGTTCATTAGGAGGGTTTTGTAGTAATGTTGGGGGCATACCTCTTGCAGAAGGTGTACGTTTGCCGGAAGCCAAAAAGGTCCAAACCACTTCTCCAGCAGATCAAATCGCGACATGGTGACGGCAGCAGTATCTTCTGTAGCTGTGCAATGGTGAATAAGACGAAAAAAAAGAGCTCTCACATTCATACCACATGCTATCTGGGACATATCCCTGAAACTGGAAACTGGTACATGAGACTCGGCTGCTACAACGGCGGCAAAACGGTCCCAAGGAACCATCACTTGAAGACCAGTCGTAGCCCCACTAAGTGAGCCAAAGTGCTTTTTCCAGAAGGCACGGGCAAGTGGTGAGGTTATTTCACTTTCTATCATAACTGTCTCCAACTGCTCGAGGACTTGCGAGATATTGGGCCTCTGAAAGTAGAATTTAGATGTAAAATGAAAAAAAGGGAATGACCTTGGCTGGATTAGCATCCCAACAGGATGTAATTAAAGTCACCTAAGTAAGGTCAAGAGGGAATCTCTGGATAGTAGTTTACCAATGACGGCAAAGTGGGGACAGGAGGTGGTGGATTAGTGGCATGGGGGTGAGGCACAGTGGGCGGGATTGTGGGGCGTAGCCCATTAACGATAATGTCATTGTAGAACGGTTCAACTTCGGAATAGGAACTGAACAGCTCCTCCTCGGTATACATTTCCCATAACATCAGACCAAATGCATACCTATACTTATGAGTGTTCTATCTAAAAGGAGTAGAGAATACACGTCGGATGCAGTAGAAGCAGGTGTAGAATGCCATACCTCTGGAGCTAAGTAGAGCTCTAAAAAAAGGTATTAAATGCTAAGATAAAGAGCAACGCTAGACAACTTGTTCCTTTTACAGGTTCTTTGGTGGAAATGCTGTTTTTCCCTGGTTGGAAGAACTGACTGAAACCGAAATCAGACACCTAAAGGTAGAAAAAGGAAGTGAAAAGTAACTCACAAGAATATTACATACTTTCACATTAAAGTAAGCATCAAGTAGTAAATTGGCAGGTTTAAGATCTCTGAAAAAGAACATAAATCAGAACTCTTGTTGAAGGGATTTACCTGTGAACAACATGCGCAATATTGTGCAACCATGCAATACCAAGAGCCTAAGTGTTGGTACATGTGAGAACGTTGAAAACAAAATCAAACTTACAGTGTCATGAGCCATTTTGAGCTTGTTTGGAAGAGAAAGCCCGCCTTGTACATACTTCTGCAATTCTACAGGCACATGTGCAGGATTGTGAAGAATTTTTTCCGCATCACAAAGCATCTTCTCGAGGACAATCATTACGTTATTCTCCATCGTGCACGCACCTAGATATCAATGAAAAGCAGGAGGGACCATGATTATCATACCCATGTAAAGTACAACGTTGGTATGGAAGATACTCCTGTGGTGAATTAGATTAAAAAAAAAAAAAAGAATTGGTCCAACTTGAGCATTCTGACTTCCTCTCTAAAGGCAGCCAACTCCGCTGGGGTGCTCCACAGTTGCTTCTTTGGCACTTTTACAGCTACAGGGATGCCAGCAACAATTGCTACAAAAGAATCAGGTTTTATATATGCCGTATATTGTACAGACCTTTATAGACATCGCCATATGCACCTCCCCCAAGTTTGTCAGTTGCAGGGTTGAAAATAATATCCTCGCGCCTAATTTCAGGAGGCCCAGCAATAATAGCTTGTTGTTGTTCCGGAGTGTGCGATCTATGCAACTACCATACAAAATTAAAAAGAAAAAGAGAAACAAACGGTTCATTTGTGCTCGTGCTTAATTTTAAATTCTATGCTTCTTTTCGTACGTGTTTCGTTAGCGACGCCATCATCCACCGCTTCCGAGTTGAATAGGTTTTTTGTTTCCCTTTAAAAAAGCAAAATTCGGATCTGGAAAAAAGCAACAAAGGTTTATTTTTTCCCCTTTACGCTCACTGTGCGGGGGGGGGGGGGTTCAGATAAAGGCTAGACTTGCTGAAACGTAGATGCCCTTTTTGTTTGCCTGATATCCCGTTAATATAACATACGTATTGTGGAGAGTGCTCTGGGATACCTTCAGGAGAGCTTAGTCAATGGAAAGCGAGCAAGTACACGGGTTGGGGCTCCTTTTTGCTTGACAGCAACTTGAATGGTGTAGGTTCTGTCGCAGCTGACAGCCAAGCCACCTACCTCCTCCTCATCCCCAGGATTCATGAGCTCAACGTAGCGCAAGGGTGTGATGGCTCCTTCTGCCTCAACATTCCACAAATCAACTGGGACTTGGTTCCGGTTGAGCGTGAAGAAGCTTTGCATCCCCACTTGAAAAACGGTATTGGTCACCGCGTCGAGACTTGTTCCGCATGTGAGGTTCTGCAGTTCCCCGGTTGTTCCGTCCACAACAAATATAGTATCATATTGCTTCTCCTCCTCCCTGGATTGCACAATGTAAGTACCGGCACCTGTTTGTTGCCTGAAAATGAGGGAGTCCTTGTATTTCCCAGGAAAGGAACACCTTGTTTCACTCAACAATACAAGCTCTCCCGTTTGATGTATTTTCGCCAAGTCAATGACAGCAAATGTGGTAGTTGTGAGCCCACTTTCAGGACCAGTGTCTCCTTTACTGTCAGATGGGTTGTTGAAAATAACATAAGCCTCGTCAACGTTGGCGTGGTTGAATCTGACGTCAATGATGGATCCTTTGATTGGGAGTGTCACGACTCTGCGATTCTTCTCTGGTTCCAGGTCAAAAAGGTTCTCAATTGCCACAGTGGCACAGTTGTCCTTGCTGACGTTGTTTACCCACCACTTCCAGTTTGTGGTCCATTTGTAAAATACATCATTCATGAAATCGGCTCTAACGTGTGTCATGAGTAGCCTGTAGTGTGCGCCATAGTTACCATAAGGCTCAGGTTCAAAATAGATGCTTGTGGTCCCATCTTTGTGTGTGGTTGTATCAATGAAGTCCCTTGTTTTTCTTGCTCGGCACAATTTCAACCAAAACTGCTCTTTCAAAGTGATTCCACCCAGGGCACGAGATATTTGACATTCAAAGAACCAATGGGCAAAGGCACCCAGTGGAACGCCAATAGACTGTTGCGGCGACACTATAATTGCGAACTTCTGTAAGCGAGTGCCTCTGTTGTTCACCCAGATGTCACAGAGGTCTTTCAGCAAAGTGGTGTTCGCACACATAACGTGGGCAGGGCTCCCAACTCCGCATCTCTTGTGTGACGCCATGAGAAAGGCAAGAAACTGGTCTTGAGCCGACAAGAGGGTTTCGCACTGAGGTCGTGGCCGCGGCCTGTATCTGCAGTAATCACTGTTAGTGAAGACAAAGAGCCAAATGAAGCAGCAACACATACGAAAAGAGCACGCTCTCCCTCATCTCTTCCTCCTCTCTCTTCCATTGTTCACGGGGAGTGTTTCTGCGTCGGGCAGCGTATCTCTTACTACAAGAATCTTCATCAATTCCTTTCTCTTCGCCCTCGCCCCCATTCTTATTTTTATTCTTGCTCTTTTTCTCGCTCTCATCTTCATCCTCCTCCTCTTCTTCGTCCCCGTTTTCATCATTCTCATCTCCATCTACATCGACATCGCTGTTACTTTCCTCGGTGCCCTTGTTTTCTTTCTCGTCCGCGACGTTGTCTTCCGCTTCGGCATCTCTCAATGACACATCGTCAGATTCGTTGCGGTCGCTCCTATCGCTGTGTACCGGTTTCGACATGCAGGCTTGACTCTACGTATCAGTGAGAAAAGATAAACAGGGTGCGAGATCGGACTAGGGACCGTAGTGTCTCTGTTAAGTGCACTGACGGAAAAACGCATAGAAATGCAAGCAATGCAGGGGAATGGATTTGGGGTAAAAAAATGCAACAAACAATTAGTCATACGCAATTTTGGCCCTTTCCATCGTGAACGTTCGTTTGGTGAAGATGCCTCATGATTCGCAGCCCATAAGAGCAGTGTCCATTGGGTTTTCTCTGGTTAACTACCACAAAACATCTCCGCTTGTCGGCCTTTCAATTTTTGTTTTCCGGACTGTTTAACTTTGATTCAAATTTTTGTTCCTGGACAAGGTTGCAATTGGGTTGAGGGCACACATCAGACCTTGACAAAGGATCCCACCATCATTCCATAGTATGAAGGTGCTCCATTAGCGAACAGGTGTGAATCCCACTGTTCCCCAAGGGACAGTGACTTGTCCAGCATACCTTGCAGGATACAGAATCCAGTGAACCCACAGCACAGGGCTTCCTCTACCAGTCCTGCAGCAACATCCAACAATTGGTCTCGGTCTTGCTTTTCAACCCATTGCCCACAGGCCTCATCAAATGGCTCTGCAGTGGGGCTGTATCCATAGGGTCCAGTTGCGTCATGTGTATGGGCAAGGTCCCCTTTTTGTGTTTTGGGTTCCGGTTACTATGTGGGTGTTAGGTTGGAAGTGGGTATAAGTACCACTTATGATCACTACTACGCGCAAGGGAGATGCCCTGAGAGAATCGTACAATGAATTTCCAAGGGTAAGCAGCTCAGGTATCATTCCCACAGGGTCTGTTAGCCTCCTCGTTGGTTGTGAAATAACAACAACGCCACAAGGTGTGGTCGGTAGGCCGGCGCTGGCATCAATCACCTCAACGCGCTCAAACCAAAGTGGTATAATCTCCCCGGCATGTAAAGGAAAACTGGAATCAGACCCAAAAGCAGTCATCCCAGAGACATTCAATTTCTGGCAGTATGTATAACAAATCAGTTAGAAGGTTCCCCTTTGGATACCAATGAATAAAGGGAGTCCAAGAGCTGTTGAGCAGTTGTCGAATCAAGGGGTACTGACATGCAGTACTCCGCATATCCACCCTCGGTGGCAGCCGATCCGTAGCCATGAGAATTGAGGTAAAACGCAAAGTTATTGTCATTTGCCACTCCATGAGGTGTGTCCAGCACAATAACATCAGGTTTCATAGACAAAATCATCCTGCAATACCACATCCCGTTAGAATCATACTTGGTATTAGTGCACGTTCCTACTCAAAGATTTAAGTATCCCCCAAAGAAGAAACAATCCAAAAAAAATAAAAAAAATTAAGGATTCCAGGTTCAGAATACTACTGACTGTCCCACATCGGTGCAAGCAGAATTTATCTCCCAAGCCAGTTCCATCTGAGTCTCGTTTCCATCGAACTGCGTTGGGTCAATGGCTATCCCTCCATGGGGAATAACCACCATCCCGACAACATCTCCTCCCACAATGACACCCGACCCAATTACAACTCCAACAACTACCAACAACCGCTCAACAGCACGCATCACCAACTCGAAAATCTGTTACCCCCGCCAAGAAACCAAACGAATGTGAGAGTGTCCATTGAAACTTGTTCGTTCCACCTGGGGCCTCACATCACTCTAACACTCTCACGCATTGTTCTCTATGGCGTGCCCACGAGATGAAGAGTGGGGCAAGCCAGATAAGGCCATGAGGATATGTACTTAACATTTCGCCGACTTTCCACAGCAAGTAAAAGCTGTTAGAGTAAGGGATTTCTCTCACAAAAAGAGCAAATCTCCAACATAACATCACTGTGACAAAAATGACAGCGTCTGACCGCGGCGGCGTTGTGGGAGAGACGTTAATTCTCGGTGACACGTACGTATGACACCAATCCCCGGATCACACGTCCTACCAGTTTCATTGTCACAAAACCATAAAAGAAAAAAAACCAACTTTGCTTCAGGGAGGGTGCACCCGTGTCTACGACAGGAACGTATCTTAGCGACTCGGAGGCCATAACTCAGCTCTATGGTTTCGCGTTTGGTGGTGAGACTCAACAGAACGCCATTAATGCGTGCCTGTCACAACAGGGCGAGCGGGCCCCAACGCAATTTTTAACTCAGTTGCATCAAACACCTATCACGTGCTGCGAACCGCAAACGTCAAGCAACTCCTTCGCCAATCACTTGCTTGGGGCTGCAAATTGGCCTATGTATGCACCACTTGTCTCACCTGGAGACGAACTCACCTATGGTATGGACCCACTCTTGGAGGGAAAAACTAATCATAGTAGTTGAAGGCACAGGTCAAAACCAGGTTGGGACTCACTGCAACACAATCTATATTTGGAATTAAAACGAAAAAGATCCCTACCTTCACTACATCAATTTCAGTTCCAGTACCAACAGACTCGCCTCAAAATTGTACCCCTCCCAGCATTGTAAGATCCCCCACCCTCGCAGGGAAAAAAAGATCAGCTGAAGAAGTCAGAACACCCAACTCACCAAATTCTCTATCATGGACACTTTTGGCACCTTCAACTTTTGTATTATATGACTCACTTTGTAAACCAACGTACTTCTATCAACTCCTTTACGCAGTTCATTTCACTTAGGAGCTATGACATTATAATTGAATCTGAGGGGTACCACTTCAGTTCAGAAATGAACTCGTTCATTCACTACAGACGAAATCAACTTAAACTTAGCTGTACATTTATTTTGGAGGATAGAAACTCTGTAGCACAGTTAGTTTTCGTTTTCTGACTGTTTTCAAAACATTAGTCCTATCTAGGTACATTTTGAACAATGACAAATTAGAACAGATAGAATCTTTATCGTACTGTGTAACAGCTGTTGTTGCCGACTCTTCCCCACTCAAGAAGGTATAAACGAACTGCCGATTTGAATTGAGTAAGGAAATTGCAGGTGGAACTACACTACTCTACTGTCACAAGGGACAGACAACAAAAGTCGCCTTGTGTATTCTCTTGTGTTCAAGGGCAGAGGGTAACTTTGAAGTGCCTACATGTCTAACATTAACAATTTTATAAGTGCATCTTGCCCAAGCTATACTTCGCTAAAGCTACCTCACATAACTCGGATAACAAAAAGGTGGAATGACTACTCCTATTTTTTCCCTAATTTCTCCTCAGCAAGAATACTTCCAGCTTATCATAACACTCACAGTGCACACCAAAGCATCCACCGTCGCTCTTTTATCTAAGATTTCTGATTCCCTCATTGTTAGAGGCAATCACCCAGGGAAGTACTCTCCGAAACTGAAGGTCCTTTGGTTTTAATTAATAATTTATGCTGACAAACCCTTCAGGAGTCAAGTGACACAGTGAAGTCCGTTCCACTTAAATTATGTGCAGAGGAGACAGGTTGAGTACGAAATCTCACAATTTGAGAGTAATACTGGATAGATCTGAGTGCCCCCAAAACCACAAATTTTGTTGGAAAAGTTGGCATCAATACCAAGCACCCATCCGAAGCCCTCACGGTGATGGGTAACATTGCCCTTACTGGGACTGTGCACCAGACTTCAGGTTTTGTTTCACAACACCCACTTATCCCTTTTAAACCAAAAAAAAAGATGTGAGAATAAAAGAGAATGTAAAACTTCTAGATACATCTGGCCAATTAGAAAAGCTATCGCAAGTCAAACTCTATGAATACAATATGAAGGTTGGCCGATACAATTGTATCTGGCTCTCTTTTGTTTGCTAACATTAATACCCTAAAAGGAAGAAGTGGACGGGACCAAGCAAACAAGGCATGGTGTTATAGCCCAAGAAGTCAAGGAAATCTTCCCTAATGCCGTTGTTGAGTCTCCTTTTGATTTAAAATTGAGGTTTGCTCCAAGAACAGGAATAACCAAATAACTTGTAGTACAGGAATGGGCAACAAGTATCCAAACTAATGTTTGTTGACAAGGATGCCTTGCTCATGGAGACTCTTGGGGCAACAGTAGAAATGGCCAAGCAAGTTCACAGAATGCAACCTCGACTCTCATTCCGCCAAAAAGGCACTCCCTATTTATTTACCTTTCACCAATCTCACTCCCTCCGCACTTGCAGTTATCATGCTTGTTGTACTTGTCATTGTGGTGTTCTGTGTAATGTTCCTGACTTGCACACTGTGTCATGTTCTTCACCAAAGCGGCAGATAAGCAATAGAGTGTAATTTTAAAAAAATTCAATCATCCAAACAAGTAAGCACAAAGTGTCTGGTTGTTGTACTCATTAGTGCCTCTCATCCACGAAACTTCTCTTCTAGTTTCGGCGTTTTTTCTCACCGAAAATCACACAAGATTGAACGATTTTCCCCAAATATCAAACAAACAAATTAACAACAAAGATCACCGCGTTTTTCACACCAACAACCACGCCCATGCCGGGTCGTCACCCCTCGTCGCCACCATCTTCGCCGGTGGCCCTCCTCCTCTCCTTCGTCCTCCTCCCATTATTGCGCCTTGCGGCGGGCGCGCAGTTCTGGCAGTTCTCGGACACCCACCTGGACCCCGACTACGTCGCCGGGTCGGCGGCCGTGTGCAAGCAGCTGCAGTGCTGCCAGCAGCACAGCATCCCGAGCGACGGCTACGAGAACGTGACGGCGGGGCGCTGGGGCGCCTTCAAGTGCCACCTGCCGCTGGCCGCCTGGGAGGAGGCCCTGTCGTTCGTCGCCGGCGACGGCAGCGACGACTCCTTCATCTTGTGGACGATGGACTCCACGGGCTCGCAGATTGCGAAGCAGACGGTCCTAAGGACCCTCGAGACTATTGAGGAAGCTGTTATTACGTTTCAGCAGGCTATGCCTGATAGGAGGTTTTTTTTTTTTTCCCCCCCCCTCTTTCTAGCGCACACTCTCTACTGTAGCGGTTTTTAAAAATTAAAATTTTGTAATTTTAAAAACCAAAAAACAAAAAAACAGGGTTTTCCCTTGTGTTGGAAACCATGATTACCACCCACTGACAATGTGGGCACCTCCCCCTGATTGCGATTGGATGCTCTCCAACATTACAGCCTTGTCCGTAACATTGTTCTCGAGCTAATTTTCTAATCAACCCAAAAACAGGTGGCGGTACTGGCTTCCTGATGATGCCTTGGTGACAGTTAGGAAAGGAGCTTACTATACAGTTCTTGTGGAACCAGGCCTTCGTTTGGTATGCACTTCCACCGAATTACATACATTTCTAAACTAAGTTATATTGCGTCTAGGTTACAATGAACACAAACTGGTTTGATTGGTGGGATGAGTATGTGCTTGTTTTATTATTTTCTTCCCCTGACAGTCGTAGGTACGCAAACAGAACAGATGAAAATTGGGATCCTGCTGGCCAGTGGCAGTGGTTAGATGATACTCTTACTCAAGCCAGAGTTGACGGAGAGAAGGTGCCTTAATTCCCTCTTCATAAGTTTATTCTGGCGCTCACCTCACCCAAAGGTCATTCTCTTTGGTCACCATCATCCAGGAATAGTGTGGGACTCCAAGTTACCTGATACCATTCCAAGTTGGGAAGTGAGAATGTTGAACCTCTACCACACATATTCAGACGTTATTGTTGCTCGGCTTGCTGGGCATGCTCACAGAGATGACCTTCGACTAGTATACACGTACGCCACAATACCCTATGAGGTTACAGGATAATAAAATTGAATCCCACATAGGACCGACACAGATCAAGAAGTGGCTTACATATCTCCGTCTTTGACTACTCTCACGGACGTGTTCCCTTCAGTGCGTAGATACAAGTATGATGACACCAGCAAAGAAATCCTCGATTGGGATCAATTCTATTACGACCCTTATGAATCCGAGGACGCCGGCGAGGTCATATGGCACAAGCTCTACTCTCCGCTTGAATACTACGGGATGAAGGACCTTTCACCGTCATCCTGGGCCGACGTTCTTTCCCTGGTGCAGAGTGACTGCGGAGAATTCCAGAGAATGTGGTTGATATTCAACCAAGGGAACCCAGATGCCACGCCATGCGAATGCGGAACAGAGTGCTGGGTGGAATCACTGTGTTCCAAGACTACAGCCATTTATGATGACTACCAGGCCTGTGTCGATTCTGGCTTTGGCAAACACTAACCGACTTTACCTCGATCCTTCGTCCCGCCATCCCATAACAACCCATACCCAAAACCTTCCATGTATCTTCATAACATCCCTCCGACATACAATTAGCCAGTGGCCTAAAAGCCATTGAACCAACAAAAAAAAAAAATCTTTTTGCCTGCCCTCTCAAACGACGAGGCCATCAAACAAAAAAGCAGAAACAGAAAAAGAAAAAAAAGGAAAAACAATGATGCGGAAGAGGTTTGCTGGTGTCGAGACAGGGTAGGCCGTTTTTAGATCTTCACTGCATGATGTTTACATAACAAAGGGGACAGAGCATACGCGTCGCAATAGCGGAAACTATGACAGTCGGCGAGACGGGATCTACGAGTGATGTTTTGGCACATCCTGCGTGGAGAATCGTTGAAAAAGCGACATTTGCGACCGAGGGAGGCGGCCCGGCTGATGTCTTGGTCAAGATAAATGCGTGGTAACTTTTTTTTATTTGTATGTGCATGTTCTATGCCTGTGGTTTCACAATTTTAGGTTGAGAGAGCACCAACCGTTTGAGTGCTTGGGTGTTGCTTCCTTTGGCCCAATTGATCCTTGCGGGTCATCCCCAATGTGGGTGTTGGTTGCTTGACTGCTTTTTAATCGTACTGAAAGGTTTGGGTACATTACAACAACACCGAAGACCTCTTGGAGGAATGTGAACCTTCTAAAGCTCCTTACTGTGGGGTTTGAAACTGTTCCTGTGCGATTTGACACCGATGTTAATGCTGCTGCTCTCAATGAGGTTACACATGGAGGCCACATACCCCCTCCGTACTGCCTTTCTCCATTGTATGTTTTTGAATTCTTATGGTGAACAGGTTGCGTAGCCTGACAAGCTGTGCTTACATTACTGTGGGTACTGGTGTGGGAGTTGGCATTGTAGTTGACGGGCACCCAGTTCATGGTCTGCTCCATCCAGAGATGGGTCATATGTTGTGTGTGGATAACAAGATGTACTCATAACTGGCGCCTAACCTCTTTTTAAGCACCCCACGAGCAGTTGGTGACACTTACCCAGGGTGCTGCCCCTTCCACAAAGAAGTTCCATGTGTTGAAGCAATGGTAGCTAGTCACGCATTGGCTGAGAGATTCCAAGTTGACCAAGCAAACCTCCAAAATGTCCCAGATACACACCCAGACTGGGATCACGTCGCGTAAGGGACAACAGTATTATAAAATGGCTAAGAGTTGAACAGGCACTACTTGGCACACATGTGCGCTACTTTGGTGCTTACTGTCTCACCATGTGTCATTGTTCTTGGAGGTGGAATCATGAACCGAGAGCTACTACTACCCGCAATTCGCCGGAAAGTAACACATCTCCTGAGTGGCTACATTGACTCCCCGGCAGTGACTACCAGTATGTCCCATCTACCAAACACCAACCCCCTAGTTCCTAACTTACGCAAACAGATGCAATTAACAACTACATTGTTAAATCCCGCTTTGGCGGGAATGCTGGTATTCACGGCGCTCTCGAACTTGCCCGTCTCGCGTCAGTAGGGCAACTCTAACCTCAGTCCTCAATGGCCAGTCCACCACTTGTACCTTTCTCCATAATAAAAACCCAAGAATCGAATAAAACACACCCAAGTCCATTCATTCCCCCCTGAAAAGGCAGTAAACTCAAATGAAAGTAGCAACAGAGGAATCAGGTTCGTTACCAACCACCAACGTAACGTGCCTTGTACAGCAAATTTGCTGTTTTTTTGCCCTCTAGGGCCTCAGCATTTTTGCTTCTCTCCAACAACAACTTTTTTTGTTTCCCTAGGACTTGCCAATGTGGAGGGGTGGATAGATGTTGTTGGGGATGTTACATTCAGGTCTGTGGTGATTCCGTTAAGCAGGGATGATGCTGGGGCCATTCTACGGTGGCAGAATCAACCTAGTTCTAGCTCATCCTCTCCAGTCACAGGTTTGTATTTCAAACCTCCCATATTTTTGTATTTTATGTGCGAGGTATTCATTTACTTTACTGACTCGTACAAGTGGAGCCTGTAATTGCTGAAGTGGGTTTTGTATTTCTCTTTAGTATATGAAAGGATTGCTGTATCTTGTTTCGTGATATTCCAATAACGTGGCATTTTTATAGATGGAGGCAAAGATTGAAGCTGCAATAAGGTCATTAAAAGCTGGTGCAGCTTTTGTGAGGCTCTCTACCCTCAGGTTTTCCTTCATGTTTCACGAGGACCGAAGATATTTAGCAACTCAGCCCAAAAGATGCCACAAAATTCAAGAGCAAGGAAGTCTGTGAACATCTAAAGAACTCTTTGAGTACTTTGGGCCCCTTACCTGACCTCTCCGTCTCTCCCTCACTGGCCGTGATAGAGCTGAACAGAGCAATTTACAGGGCGTGCAGAGTAACAACTGGTGCTGAAGCAATGTTGATGTTTAAGCGAAGGTAAAAGACACTCAGAGTAACTCATTCATATTAACTAAGCTTAGTGAGAGAGTTCAAAAGCACCTTCAGCACCAATTGGAAGTCATTCCTCCAACCGACCCTTGGAAAATTAATTTTGTGGTACGGGAGTGGCAAGAGCTGTATCCTGAATATGAGTTCCGGGCATTTATATATAACAGGAAGATGACGGCACTCTCACACTACTACAAGTTCTGTTTTGTGCCTGGTGTTGTGGCCAATGTGTGCACCCCAAGTACTTATATTGATTAAACACTGATACCAAATTCAGAAAGAGCAAATCAAATCGAGGATTCTGGAATTCTTCAACGGGGTTGTATGTGAACGAGTACCATTCGACACCTATGTTGCTGATTTTGCCTATAACCCGCACACCAATGCTGTGTGGCTTGTGGAATTAAATCCATGGGTTCTACGCTTCAATTCTTATTTTCTAATAATCCATTATTATATAGTAATAATCTCTGGTTATATCATATAACTAAATTTTAAAAAATGCACCAGTGCCCCGGCACCAGCCCCGCTCTATTTGATTGGAGTGAAGAAAGCCGAGTACTCTCAGGAAACACTGCATTTGAGTTCCGCGTCCTGGTGTGGGAATTAGAATTCGTTCCATTCATTCCTTTCTTCCTACAAACTCACCAACACTAAGGAAAAAGAGGACCCAGGAGCTTTCAACAAATTGTCACTGCACTGGCAATGTGTAATCAACGAGTGCTATCCCAGCCATTCCTCACCATCAACCTCAACCACTACCTCCACAAAGAAAGATGATGGCAACAACTGCTGCCTGATGTGAGAAACATCCCCATTGTAATTCACCACTATGAAGAAAACAAACAAACAAAAAAACAAAAAACCAAGCGTTTTTTTAGCCTCCACTAACAGATCCGATCTGTTAGCTTGGAATTCGGGTCGGGGGTACTATATGTACGAAGGGAGACCGCGACGTAGCATTGATAGGACTGGGCTGCCCCTCAGTGTGTTGGAGCGATGTCATCTCAAGAACTTAAATACATGTGCAGTCTGTCTCACGTTCCCCTTTTTTTTTGTTTTGTTGTTGTTAGGATTTACTTTTTTTTTTTCTTTTTTTTACTTCTTGCCAGGATGTGTTGCAATGGAGTGAATGGGAGCTAGTGCAGACACTTGATTTGCCCACTGCGATTGTGGGAGAGTTGATACGGAAGTGTGCTTTAAAAGAGGCACCCCCTTGTAACACTGTTTGTACCTTCTTTTGGTGGATACTATTTTTTCTAAGTGACAAAGATAGCAGAGATAGTTGCTGCCTCCCCCAGATTCAAGTTCATTCCTACTAATATTGCGCCAGTGGACGTAGTGCTCCATGGTGGTATTCCTGCCTGTTCCATCACTGAGGTATCAATAGCACTATGAACATTATTACTCACTCTTCGATTTTTTCCATGTGTCAGATTGTTGGGCCAGCTGGAGTAGGAAAGACTCAGTTTGCTCATATGCTAACGGCGACTACAATTCTGCCACCAGAGCTTGGTGGTTTAGGTAGTAGTGTTATATATTTTGATGCTGAGGGAACCTTATCTCCAACAAGGTTTACACCTATAGAATTCCAGTTTGGTACTAACTTCACACTTTAAACAAACAAAAAAGGTTAAGTGAAATTATAAAAGAAATGAAACCGGAACTGGCACTTGATGATACTAGTTTTCGTGAACTTCTTAACCGGGTCATACTCTACCATCCTACCACGGCAGATGGATTCATGGAGCAGTAAATTTCTTCCCCCTTGAAAGGAAATTCATTGTACTGTCTTCTTAGACTTGGGAAACTTGATGACACTATTGTTGACAACCAAGTTGCACTTCTTGTTGTCGACTCCATCGCGGTGTTATTCCGTTCATTTGACTATAATAGCTCTGCTGTGCGTCGTCAAAGTTTGAGTGCCAGTTCAACCTATTGTGGCTCACTCCTGTTACTTGTGCAGGGCTTCTTGGACAAGTGGCCTCACAACTCAAATATCTTTCCGCTGCCCTAAATGTTGCGGTGGTTCTGATCAACCAAGTCACCACTAAAAATGATGCGGTGGTACCTTCACTGGGCGTCGCATGGTATTATTGCGTCAATCATCGCATTACATTGCAGTACTTTACCCCCAAAGTAGCACTCTCCCCAGCAAATGAAAGTAAGCAATCCCCTAAACCTATGATGTTGTCACACTGCTCACAAACAAGCAACCAAAAATAAAGGTAGGTTGCTCGTAATTGTTAAGAGCCCAATTTCACCAGTGTGTGGAGTGAAGTACATCATCACAGGAAGGGGCCTTCTTGCTCAAGGAGAGGTTGTATTCAGAATCAACACCAATCCACAGTCATCTGAGAGTGAACAAAATGATGATTACAGTGAACAACAGGAAATCATACGAGAAATTCTGCGGGCCTCTTTTGAGAACCAGGCACTGGAAACTGCTGCCAACCAATTTTAACAAACAACCCACCTCAACACCAACCCTATCTTCTATCTGTTAATACTTTACCACACTTGTGGCGAAAACACAAATTTTAGATATTCATCAATTCGTCTAAGCATCGCCAACAAGAAAAAAAAGGAAAAAAACTGCGATGTCGAAGAGGGGGAAGCAGGAAGTACCTGCCCAGTCTCCTCAGGGTCGCACGAGCGTCACTGATGACGATTCAGAATCCAGACCAGTGTTGGTTGTAGTTCTGCATGCCATTGGGAGACTGGTTGGCTACGGCTGCATGACACTGGCGTATCCCATAATTGTACTCATCCTTGCCGCGTTGAGTTGCACCGCCGGGCTCGGTTTCACCGGCACTGGCCCGCTATCAAAGAAAAAAGGGACTGAGGAGAAAACAAAAACGGGGGTGGGGTTATCTGGCAGGATAATACTTGTGGGACTGAGGGCTGTGTGCGTTTCCTGCATGTTTGCACTTTTGTGGAGTCTTTACCCTCTGGTCTTTGGGCTACTGCGAAATTTTTTCCCGGAGTTCTATGTTGGTAAGTTTTTTGTTTTAGCTCTCACTTGATATTCACTCCTTTGAAGGATTGGGACAGACCCTTGTATTTTGGTGTTGTATAGTGTATGGAATTTACTTTGGTTCAAGTGATCCAAACGCACAGGCACTAATTCCGGGATTCCTTTCTAAGTATAGAAAAGATATGCGTGTTCTCTCTGTTGGTCATCTTTTCTGGGATTCGATTCTGGTTTCTCTTATTTTCCCTTCTGGGTACTGATCTTCATCAGGATTTCTTTTATGCCCTTCTTGTACCTATAGTTCTTGTGCTCCATCTATACCATTTCTCCTCCTATCTCTACTGTTTAAGTCAGTCCCTTCGTGGAACAAATGGCAAACCGGTTTATCTCCGGAGTTTTAGGGCCCAGGTCCGCGTGGAACTTGGACTAGCAATATTTGATGTAGCTTTGCTTATATCGGTGATCTTGATGGTTCCGTGGAGATGGTCAAGGGCTTACCACCAGACAATTTCTGTGATTCCCCTCTTCAGTTGATTAAAACAAAACTGTTTACCAAATATGGTAGGCGTGGCCCTCTGAGATCTGTCCTCGATTCAGGGAGGACTTATTGCCGCGGAAGATCATTCTGCATCACACCATTCAAGGTGCTATTGACGTGGCAGCTTTCTCATTTTCTTCTCTGGCTCTCCTTACTCCCTGGAGATGGTCATCCCTTTTTGAGTCCGTTTTTCACACTGGTGATATCTATTCTATGCGGGGACATTGCGTTTCTGCTGGCACTGGGGCATTGTTAGACCTATTAGTTTCTCCATTTGTCATTTTCGTCACTTTGACAATGTACCGGTCTGTGATCATGTACAGAGAATGGGCTGCGGTTACTGGCAGACATGTTGCTGGAGCAAGGCGAGCAGAGGCACTGATTCAATTTGTTTCTATCTTTATTGACATTTTAGCACTGTGTGCCTGGATAGTTTTGATTTTGACAGTTTACCGTCTCAAATCTCTGTATTCTGATTTAAGGACATGCAATACATTGAGCGAATGTGATAGTAAAATTTTACTTCAGTTTGGAAGTCTACTAGTAGATACCCCATTCATTGTTGTGGGGGGTATTGTTACTCTACTCCTCTGGAGAGCATTTTTCATGTGGAGAGATATCTACAACACCAGTAATGCATATAAACGCAGGGAAACTGCTGTTCGCCACTTTCTACTTCTGTTTGTTGATATGTTTGATGTACCTGTTGTCGCTGCAAACATTTTACTGCTAATTACTCTATGGCGGGCTTATGCGTTCCTATCAGATGTATTTCGTACTTCAACACGACGCGTCAAGAGAAGTCATTGGCGCCAGGTGACTCTGCACCATCTGCTGCTATGGACTCTAGATTTGCCAACATTCTTGCTTCTCATTCCCATTATATTGACTATGTATCGTGTCCCTGTTCTGATATCACTCCTGGTGCCGCACTTTAAAATGGCTTCCAAAAAATCCCCTTCAATTCAAGTGGAGGAAAATCCTGTGCCGACTCGACAAGTATCCTGGCATCAGATTGTATTTTCACAATTCTGCCAACTTATCATTGATACACCCTTTCCAATTCTGGCACTACTTTCCTTATGGCGTTTACCTTTCTTGCTACGTGCTGCTTGGCAGTGCGAGACAGCTTGGGAGAGGCGGAGATTGACTTTCGATTACTTCTTACTTGCGTTAAAGGATATACCCTGCTTCTTTTTGATATGTATTATTGTCGCCACCTTGTGGAGGATTCCATCTCTCGTTCATGAAATCAGAAAATGGGAAAGTGGGGATAGTGAACACATGATGGTGGTGAGAGTTTTTTGGCGGTGGCTCCGTGATCTCCCTTTTGTACTCATAGCACCACTGGCACTTGTGGCACCTTGGCGGTGGTCGATGTTTATTCACGCACTTGTCTTCAAGGAGAACCGTGCTGGAATGAAACTAAGATGGCTTTTGCTTCACATTGTTATTATTGTGTTTCAAGACTACTGTCACACAGTACTCATAATCATCTGCGCAGTCTCTGTTCTTCGCTCCCACTCACTTCTTCATTATGCAGCCTATTTCTATAAAGTATATAAGCCTACAGCGAAACCCAAAAAGGAACGTAAGACAAGACTCTATGGCTGGAAGACACTAACTCTATATCGAACTGCTAGACAGTGTTTTCAGCAACTTCTACTAGATCTCACACATCTTATGATGGTAGCATTCATCTTCTTGACAGTTTTTCATGCATTGGAATTGCTTAGAGTTTGCTATTACATGACCAAACTGTTTTATAAGAAAGCCAAACCTCCAAGTAATCACGCAACCGATTTAATCCAAGAGTGCTACTTCCAAGGGTTGGAGGCTCGGAAGAGACATTTTGAAACTGGGACCTTCCCTCTCACCTTGACACTCTATCATCACTGTATTTTTGAATTGACTCTTCGAAGTTTATACGAGTCACCGCATCTGTTGGCACTCCCACTTAAACTTCTGGGTTACACTTTAATTCCACTGTATTACTATATTGGGTGGAGGCATTCACTATCTCCAACGTTTATGTCCAGTGCAAGTACCGCTAGCAAAGGATTGGTCTCTGATTGCAGTTTTTCCTTCTGGAAAATGCATGAAACTGCTATCTTTTTAGCACTCAGCATTCCGTTTGTGGTGGCAAATGACCTTGCTGTGATACTTTCCACACCCAATGTGCTATTTGCTGTTGTGGCAACCCTTTTTTCCCCTGTGTGGGCACGTGCACTTAACAAGGCTCCTTCTATTGTTCAGTCGGTATGGGGAACAATTGTGTTCTTGTGTGTCTGCTTTTTCTTCCCTGTTTGTGTCACTAGCAATTCCGTGGCACTCTTACGACTACTGGGGTCTGTTGAATACCTGAGTGACTTTAATATCATTGTGAAACTTACATGGGTATTCTTTGTGGTATCAACGTTAATTCTGAGTTGGGAGGTCTCTATGAAGGTTGGTTATCTACTACGCGACAAGTTCTCACCCAATTGTGGCAGGTTATTCAGGTTCACGTAGTATGGTTCTCGCCTTCCTCTGCCTATCTCTGGATGTGGGACAACGTCATAAGTGGTAAATTATGGCGAGCCTATAGAAAGATATTGGTATCTTTGTGTTTATTCTGTTTCCGCTATCGTCGGACTGTCTATATTGGAGAGATATTGCTGTTCCCGATTTATGCTTTATGGGTTATGGCACCCGTGGTGGCATTTTATTTGTTGAAATTGAACTTGCTGAGACCTACCACCACTTCAACTCTATCATTGCTATTCCCTTCTATTGTGGTGAAGATTATTTACCTCCTGACCTCTCCATATTCTGTCATTCTCCCTGTGCCGGTTGTGATATTTTTAGTACTCAGAGGCTACACTATTGCTGAAACAAGCTGGCACCCCGCACTAGTCACTCAAAAGGTCAAAAGCGCGGCCAAGTTGACCAGGGTGGCACCTCAATATCAAACAGGCCGATTTGGAATGGTTGTTCACATTGAAGGAACAAAGCCGGGGCATCTATCAGTAAATCAGGTTGTTTTGAAATTCATTGGTGATGAGTTTTGGACAGCACTATCCAAAGCAATGGGCCCATTTTGGGTCTCAACATTCAAGCATGTTCTGCACCCTGGTTTTCTTCCTCTTAATCTACTCCTTAAACTTAACAATATTTCTAGTTTCACTCTGCCCCTCTATGATGAATCCAATGGATTTCCATAAAGGAAGCGGTACTTTTAGTTCCAAGATTGTGTTTGGAGCCGGGAATCCCATCAAAATTACCCGCCGATACCTGAATTCGTATCTAGGTACAAAAAAAAAAAACCAGAGCAAAAAACTGACCACTTGTTTCAGAGTCGCTGATAGCCAATGGTGACCCGGAATTTGTGGTATCACTTTTTCTCTTTTTCTAATCCTCTAAAAATACTTTCAGCTTGAACTGGAATACGGGAAAAAATCATGGGGATTTTTCACTGGAGAAGGAATCCTGTTCCGCGTGAAAACTAGGCCATCTCTTGTCTTTACAGCAATGAAAAACTCAACGGACTTGGTACTAAAACCCTAAGCACAACAGTAAAATGTATTAGCCAAAAAGATCCTCAAAAATAACAAAATCATTTTTTTGAGTGCCCTCTTGTCTTTTCGTTTTGATGTCGATGTGCTTATTGCCAGCGGTTTCCGGTTTTGTTTACAGAAGATTGGTTATTCACCAGTCTCACTCTCGTTTGTGGCACCAACATATTCCGTAGCAGTAAGTTCAATGACCTCAAGCGTGGCGAGAACATCAGCCATAGAGACCCTTTTATCTTGCTCTGAAACGAGGCACTGCCGGGCTACATTGTACAAACTAACAGCAATCTAGGAATTGTAAGTGAGAGGATATGTGCTAGTGAATAATCACTCACATCGACAGGCCAGTTCGGTTGTAGTATTGCGCTAAGGGGATTTTCGGGGGTTCGTTTCATACCCCGTGCAATGTTATATGCCACCCATTCAGGGAGCGGCATTTCGGAGTCTTCAATTACATCTCCGTTGTCGTCTTTATCATACAACAGTGCCGGCATCCCGGTAAGAAGTTCCATAAGAACCACTCCAAAACTGTACACATCCACCTGGTTGAAATCAGTTGGACAGCTGGAGAAGAAGGGACAACCTTTGTTGTGAGTGTGCCATGGGCGTCATATTCAGGGCATATCTTAATTTTTTTTTTTTTTTCATTGAAAAATCTGTGGTGAAGAGGGCGGTATCATACATATCCTGGAGTTCCAGCAGAATTCCCTGTTTGAGTGTTTTCTGGCAGAAGACGTGCCAGACCAAAATCACCAATTCTGGGTTCTCGGTGCCTGTCGAGGAGCACCTAGACATTGTGTGTCCAAGAAGGAAAAAGTAAGTAGGCCATACATTTGCACTTTTGAAATCACGGTGAATCACTGCAAAGAAGGTGAGATATGGATCATACAACAAGAGAAGAATACCAGGAGGTTTTGTTGTTGCATGTAGGAATAAGAGACCACGTGCACATCCAATTGCAATATTAAGTCTCTGCTTCCATGGAAGTAAATCAGATTGATCTAGTAAAACCTCTCAGAAAGCCACCCACAAAAGAAATAAAACACCTTTTGCAAAAGAACGCCGAGCTTGCTTCAATAGAGGTTTAAGGGCCCCACCTTCCATTAAGTCATAAACGAGAGCCAGTGGTTCACCACTGCAACAGCCTAAAAGTGGGACCAGGTTTCTGTGCCTATGTCTGGTGTTATTATTCTTCTTTTTCCTGTTTACTACCTAAATGTGCTGAGAAGTTGAACTTCATATTCAAATCCTTTTTTCACACTGGACCGCAGTTTGCTATCCATAACCTTAACTGCCACAGGAGTTCCGTGCAGAACACCTCTAAAAACGATACCTAATGTACAAAATAAATGGTAACGATCATTCAGCTATTGTCCTTACCATGGGCACCTTCCCCCAATTTGCGACTTTCATTGTAGTTGTCTGTTGAAGCAGCAATTTCACCTGGTGTGAAAATGACTTGCGCTATCCTCAAGTTTGGTCGGGGTGTCTCCTGGGTGCTCTTGGTACTTATTGCACTCCCGTCAATCACGCAATTTTTGATAATTGGCCCGCCCATACTAGGAACCTCAATTCCAGGTTGAGGTCTCATGGGTGTTCCATTGTTGGATATTTTGCACTCCAGAAGAGAGCCACCTGATTCGTCTAAGTACTGGACACCAGCAAAAAGGCATTCATGAATGTTGCATCCCCGGATAATAGGAGCACTATTGGGGAATTAAGAAGGAACCATTGATTATACAAACCTATTTTTACTTAATTCTATACCAGAGGTTGTATTGGAATGAATTTCACAGTTGTCTATTAAAGTGGAGGACCCACACGAGTGCAATACTATTCCGCTCTGTTAGATAGCAATCGTTAAGCAAAGTAAATCGTGTAATGTAGCAACCTGCAGCCCTTCTACAATAAGACACTTCCTAATAAGAGGGTATGCCAAGTTACGTACACTTATTCCTTCTAAGCAATTGCGAAAAATCGTGCACAGTTCAACCATACCACTGGCTTCTTTATCAAATCTCAGTCCTGTTTCGTTCCCGTCATGTATTTGACAGGACCTTATTGTGGGGCTACAGTTCCCAATTATCTCTACATTTGATGCATTGCTCGCCGCTATGTCGCAGTTCTCCAAGATCGCGCCACTCCCACAATTACTGAAGCGTATTCCCACACCCCCACTTTCAAATACTCGACAGGCCCGAATAAAAGGCTCACTTTCATCAAAGACGCGGATATTGCTACTGCTGTTACGTATGATTGTACAGTTCTCCAGATGGCCAAGCCCTTCAAACTTTAGCAGATTTGGAAGGAAGGGGTACTACCTCTGTCTCTATAGTGAACACCATACTTGTTGGAATCAATTATACAGTGGCGAATGTCTGGATCCGAGTCTGTAGAAATTTCAACCCCAGCCAGACTGTTGCTTGAGATAGTGCACTTCTCGACAGACCCATGGCCACCATTACAGAAAAAGATACTACAAGAACCAGTTATTAAGACAGATAGAGAGAAACACGCGGTTGCACACCCAGACTGTTCACCTGCTCTGAAACAACAATTTGTTACATGAGCCTTAGAATCTCGCAAAATAACAAGCCCGGGGAGCTTGTTTCCTTGTATCCAACATTGACACATGTTAAGTTTGGAATGTGATGTTCTTACTCCTGCGAGTTCATTCTACAAAAGAAAATACTTGTGAGACTATTGGTAGTAGGAACACTAGGACATACAGAAAATATATGACACCCTGTAATCTCACATTTTGAACCGATCAAATGCACTCCAGTTTTTGCATTGTGATGTACATAACTACTTACTAATACAGCTTGACTAGTCCTATGTACCTTACTGATGTTACTATATTACTGCAAAAGAGTCCTTACATCAACTCCTTCCCTCATGTTCGAATAAATATTACAAGAAGTTATGGTGCCCTTGCCACTATCATGCAAGGTGATTCCAAACCCCCTTGAACTACATATACTGCAACCCCTAATTGTCGGTGCACTAGCACGTGCTACTTCTATTCCAGCTAAGCCAGTATCGCTTATACAACAGTTCTCGATACTGAGAGGGTACTATATCAACGAGAATGAAAGGCGGAGGTGGACATACACTCCATTCCCATTTTTCCAGAAAGAGACACCAACTTGCCCATATCTTATCGAGCAAGCTCTTATTGTGGGCTCAGCAAATCCACTGACTTCAATACCTGTGCCTGATATTGAGCAAGCCGATACATCTTATGATGCGAAGTCAAAACGTTGGTTTAAAAACAGTGTAGATACTGCTTAAGTCTAAAGTCCCTGCTGCATATTCACTGAATCTATTAAAGTGAGAAGTGGTATGAAGGGCGAAAAAAATACTTGACGGAAGACGATTGGGCATTCACTCCTATGATACATGAAAACCAATGCAAAGGAAAAAAGCACAATAAAATACCGTACCATACTTAGTGGGATCTACGGTACACTGAAGTAATGACATGTGTGTGCCTCTGCCAGTGGCAGCCACTGAGGGTAAGCAGCATTGCTCCATACTGAGTGAGCCTGAGTTATTAACATGCACAGGTCCGCGAAATTCAATCCCTTTGAGTGAGTGTAATTTTCAAAAAAAAAGGGAAGAATGACCTTTGATTTCAACCTTGCAGTTTTTAACAACAAGCAAGCGATTATCAGGTGGTGCAGAAAGCTCACTAGCAGAATATCTCACGCAACCTCTTTCTGGGTCTAATTCTTTGACAATTGCTGGAAAATCTGAGAGGTGTTAAAGGGAGGAAAAAATGTGTTCAACCACCAGGCCGTGATAGGGGATCCTCTGCCCAACATTCAGTTATGAGATTTTTCAACAAGGGAGGACAAGGAAAATCAAGAGGTAAGCGTTTTCCTTCTTCCAAAAAACTTTCAATATCTAAAGAGGTGAACCAAGCAGGTATCAATTCCTTGGTTATGTACCTTTTGCTGAAGCAAAGTGAGGGTCACAAAATGGATGTTCACCTTTGAAAAGGAAATAAAGCACCATAGCAAAACTGATAGTAATGGAAAGAAGTTAGTGAGTTGGTTGTTGACCTCATCAGGTGCCTGTAGACATCGGCTGGGTATTCAAAAGGTGCTCTGTCTCGAAACAACTCAGGAGCAGTATAAATGTGTTGGAGGTCAAGGAAATAAAATGGGCATGTACAATGACTAAAAGGATATTGTATTCGCTTCCACAGAATAGCCATCAGGCTCATCAGGTCCTCTCCGTGGAAATCCAAATTCACTGACATGCATTATTTGATATTACTTCACAGGCTTGGGTTGAGGACTATTCACCTCAGCTTTGCAACTGTGGAAGACTCATGATCCAGAGAGGTAATCAGCACGGTCACAGGAGAAAGCTTATGGTGTACTACTCCTAATGGGGTTGCTTCATGAGTTGCAATGCAAATGATAGGAAGAACCATGCTTGTGGAGAAAATCCATCCCTAACCAAATACTTAGTAAAACGGAGTCATTAAAGTATGGCAACTGACCATGGGCGATATCAGTGACAACTCTTTTCTTGAAGGCTTCAGGAACTACTTTATGGGCAATAACTGATTCAAGAGAACCACATGCAGCATGTTCAAAAACAATACATATTTTTCCCGGTGAAGAGGAAGCACCAAGAAATTCTAAAGTGTTGTTACAGTGTGGGTATTTTGCTTGGAGTTACTGATCAATGACGAGCAACTAAGTTGGTCCATTAACTCGACTGTTCTCATGAAATCGCGAAGTGCGATTTCATCTGGATTTTGTATTTTCAATAGTTTTACTTGTACCTAGTTACTGTTGGTAGGTGAAGACTATAGGGAGAGTAACCTTGCTGGACCGCCAAGTTCCTGGGTATGTACCAGCTAGCTCATCTTCACAAATAGGGTTATCTCCCATTGTTATCTCATCAAAATCCAGCTTAGTCGTGATCTGTGAGCCAATTCTCAGTGGAATGTACACGTGCTGTCTAGGCACCTGTGACCCTTTATTTGAAGCAAACTTAGATTCCCCACATGTAACTCAGGAAAACCTTCCACAATGACTGGAATGTTACGCCTCAATTCAGTTGTGCACTTAAGAATAAGTGTAACCGTAACAGCTGCTTTTTGACCCTTGTTAGGATAAGCAATGGGCTGTTTTTATACTGATAAGAAGGAAGAGGCACACTGGTTTCATTTTTCTTGACTCTGGCTTAAACTGCAAGTCAAACTTATCATTAGAATCAGAAATAAACATCATCCGGTAATGTAAATCAGTCTTATTCGTGAGAACCCAAGTTTCTTGAAGGGGGTGGCCCACAGGTGCATGCTGCCGATCTTTGAGCTTGAATTGGAACACTCCAATTGGAAGCTGGTGACAAGGTAAAACAACAAAGTATGGGCCTGCGTCGATATTCAACCTCAAGAGGAAATTCACTTTCTGTCACAACACTGGACCCTTCAGGCTCACAAACCGTGGTAATGAATCCCTGTAAGTCATTACTGGAGGCAAGTGAAGATGACTTGGTAATGCGACGACTACTGGATCTCATTAAAGTTGCAACCAGAGCTTCTCCTGCTGGAGCCCTAAGAAGCATTTATATGACAAAACCAATAATTAATCATCACTAAGGTAATTTCTACAACAGTCCCTCAGGTGCACGTACTTGGTATTTACATATGGCACAATTATTGCAGAGCATCCATTTCCTCTGCACTGTGCAGTTGGACTTGCCAGACTTATAGACAGTGATTTTGATATCACAATAGGCATATTGGATTCCACATATGTACCAGGTACAACCTGTCGTACCCACCCGAAAAAAAACAAAAAAAACCAAAAACCAAAAACCAAAAACAAAACAAGCCATTTTACAGTGAGGGAAAAAAAAAAAAAGCAGTGACGAAAAAGATAAAACCAGAATATTGGCATCAGGAGGTGCATGAGCAATAGCCTCACCAAGGGACGTGAAATCACCTCCCTTGGGTGCCACCGTTATTCTCATTGAAATTAGACACCCAACGAACGACCTTGGATTTAAAATAAAACGTACGTTTGATTTAAGTTTCTCCTACAACTGATTTTGGCGAAGTTGAAATCATAAAACAAATTGAAGCAAGCGGTAGGAACCCGCTATTTTTTGTTTTATTTCGCAGTGCAGGCCCTGACCAAATGGATAGACACCACTGTTGGTAGATGCATCTGACACCCAACCCCAAGCCCAACCAACTCCCGCTGTGCCACGACCACTCATCATACCCACCCTTTCACCCCTCTCGCATCACACAACAAGAACTCGATTTTGCGGGAAAAAGTGGGTTGCTAGAATACTAGCATTTCTCTTGTTTACAGGGAGGAGGAAGGTGACGTGGTAGTGTGTTGTAGTTGTTGATTCAGTGTGTTGGTGGGAGCTTTAACACATGTGAGGGGTAAGAAGTACAGGTGCCTGGAGAATGGCTCTGACGGGCAACTAAGTAGGAAAGGCAGGAGAAAATGGTCACTGGGATCACACAGAGAGAAGAGGTCATAACAACCAATTTCTTCTACGACACTCGTTTGTTGCTGATGTAGTGCAGTCGTAGTTGTTGACAATTCTCGATTACTGCTCAGTCTTGCCTGTTCTTGTCCTGATCGGCACAGGATATGGTGAGACACATCTATTGGCCAGACTGATAGTATTCTGGGGGATTCTTCTGTGTGGTGTCCTTGGAAGATTACCGGTGGTGCGTATTGGGGACACGAGGGGATTATTGTGGGAGGGCTGCCGGGAGTGAACTGAACTGGGAGGACAGAGCTAATCTGGGTTGGTTGGACATTGCGATCTTCAAGTGCAAGTTTGTTTGTGCAACGTTCACTGGTGAGGCCTTCCTGGAAGAAACTTTCGCTCCGGCGGTTTGGTTGATGCTTTGATCGCATCAATTGATTGGTTTGTCTCGAAATTGGTGTGGCTAGGCCAAACACAACAAAAAGAAGAAATTTTTGGTTTTGTTTGTATGAGTAACAGCACAGCAGTTACTGGCTCTTGGAGTGAGGATACCAACCCCACATGGGTTTATGTGGTGATTCCTTTTCTATCTTTCTTTGGTGAACTGATAGGTAATGCAAATTCCCAACAACCCCACTCAAAAAACGCTCACAGTACAACAGACAGTTCACTAGGCATGGGATATGGAACCACACTAGTTCCAATTTTGATGACGCCTGCCTTCTCCTTGAAAAGGAAAACTATTGTACAGTCAGTACTTGTGTCGGAACTAACTTCTGGCATACTTGCAACGATTTTTCATACGCTTTTCAAGAATCTCAATTGGGGTAAGCCTTGGATCGTAGTCCTCTTGCCTTATTTCTGATTTGGACAGGGTTCGATCCAAATAAATATCTTCCCAAATCGGTAGTGAAATGTCTCCGGCTAGATAAAAGCTATGAAGCTGAAGTAAGAAAGGAAGTGGAGATGGAGGGTCTTGGAGACGAAGCCGTACTTCTTTTCATGCGTTGTCCCTTCATCACATTTCATTATAGATTGAGGCGTTTGTCGATGAAACAAATGACTCAGGTGATAAAACATCACCCGCAATTCCATCATCCCCATCTAGCCCTTCTGCAAGACCGGAAGTTCAGAAAACTCCTGATGAATTGGACTTGGATGTGGAAAGTCAGAAATCGGAGACCAGTTTATTTGTCAAATGCTACGCTAAAGCTAAGCAATGCAAATTCACCAAGGATATGCAGGTAATCCAGAGTGGAGAACGTACTCGGTAGGGGAACTAACATAAATTAAATAATCAGGTAGTTACGTTGCTTATTGTATTTGGAGTTGCAGGCTGTATTATTAGTACGATCATTAACGCGAAGTATTCTTGGTCCGCAAAACAAAAATTTGCAATAAAGCTGTACATAGCAATCATGGTACTTGCCATGGGAATCATAATAATCTTCTTTACGGCAATCAGACTAATTGTATGAGTGCCACGAAGTGTAATCTTGTTCACACAGATTTTAGGTAAGCTACAGATGGTGGAAAATCGCGATTCTGGGAGTGATAACGGGGTTCAACAAGGGGATAAGTGGAGGAGGTTACGGACCTATTGCGGTTTCGGGCCAAATGGTGTCATTGCAATCCCTAAACTGGGTGAAATCTAACTTTGACAGATATGCGGTCGGCCACAAAAAAACGCAATAGCAGCAACATCTGCTTCCGAGGCAATAATAAGCCTGTGTGGTATAATTTGCTCCCTAGCTTGCAACGCCATTCAGGGCATAGGTTCCGCGCAAAACCAGCTTTCCCCATGAAATCTAAATGACACCCACAGGCAGTAAAGGTGATTACGACCTGGTGGTTTACCTCATCATTGGATCTACTTTAGCAACTCCCTTCGCCGCCTACCTCACACGAATTGTCCGCACCAAAGTTCTACGCTATGCCGTAGGAATAGCAACATCCATACTAGGGGTATGCACTACACAACGACCCAAGCCAAGATCCCCACGTGCAAAAATTCTAACCCACCGCTCCCTCCACCAAGGTGTACTCGATTGTAACGGCATTTTTATGTTTTTATGAGATCTGGACTGGGGCTGAGTGAACATGCAGGGGAATCACTGCACTTTTGTTGTAACATGGTTGAATAAAATAATCAACAGACCGGAACGCTGTCGTTTTCGTGTCATCGCCCAGTCTCGGCGGTCTGGTGTTTTTTTATTTCAGCCACATGTTACAAGGGAGGAATTAGAGCAACACTCGGGGCGTGCAACTGTACAGGCCGATCCAGTCTAAGAAAAAGAGGGAAAAAAAACAATTAAGAGATACATTTTTTCTTTTCATTTTTATCTTGCTTTTAACAGATCATCCAATTTATGCGTCGGCCTCGTGCGCACTCAGGTTTCAATTATCTCTTCATTCGTTTCGCACTCAAGATCTGGCGTCAGTGCGTGCTGTAGAACGGCGGTCCGTGTTTTACTTGTTATTTGTGGTGTTGGCGATCGTCCTGGAGGCTGATGGATCTACCTTGTTGGAAGAAGCCTCTACGCTGTGCGATATAAAGCGCACAAACTCTCCTTCTAAATGGGTCTTGGATCCTTGTTCCTTCACGTCACCTTGTCAACACCCGCTCTCTGGTGTCACGTGCAATTCGAACGGCCACGTCAAAGGATTGTAGGAGTTTTTTTTCTGCTTTTCCGCACCCGCCACTCCTAACACTGGGAAAAGATCTCTTTCGTATAGTAATATGAGTGGGACCCTTCCTCCGTCGATAGGAAACTTATGGGAGGCTCAACAAATGTTTGACGCTGCTAAAGATTTACTCGGTACTTAGTCTTGAACAGGGAATTTGACTTTAACGACTTAACCGGTTCTATACCTGATGTTTTCACTTCAATGATGACCGTCTCTACCTGGTAGGTTTTTTTTCTCCAGTGAGGCAGCAATCCACGACATTAATTTTGTCACAGGTCTTCACTAAACAATCGACTTTCCGGCACGATTCCGGCCTCTTTAATGTTATCGACTATATTATACATGTGTGTAATATCGGATTCTTTTCCAAATAACCAAGGCAGTAACCTCGAGAACAATACTTTGACTGGCTCGATTCCTGCAGCCGTTAGTAATTTGTCGGCTGTGGAGTTAATGTTAGTTTCCCTACCTTTTTTTCCTTTTCCTGATGAAGCCTACAGATCATTTATGTGGAACAACCTCGATGGAACGGTTCCCAGTGAATTGGGAAACCTTCCCTATTTGGAGCATATGTTTGCTTTATACCACTTCTGTAGTAATTTTAACGTACTACTCACAGTTGGTTGGCCGAGAACAATCTAGCTGGAACGGTGCCTTCTTCACTATTCTCTCTTACGAGGCTTTTATCTTTGTATGCTGCAGGGTTACATAAGCACCGCTAATGAAGTTTAAGGGATTTGGGCGGAAACTTGCTCACAGGAACAATTCCCCCGTCTGTGTGCAATGTATCTGAAGTAGTTTATCTGTATGAATCCCACTTTTTTCTGAGGTTGCTAAACCAAGTGTAGAATACTTTCAAACAACCAGCTTTATGGAACCGTCCCTGACTGCGTTTTTAATCTCAGTAGTATCACATACATGTTTTTTCTCTCATCTGTAATTTTCTTTTTTACAAGTCCTAGTTATCTTGACCACAACCAATTTTCTGGTGTAATTTCGAACGCCTGGACAACGTCTTCACACCTAAAGTTTTTGTGTGCAGTGTAGTTTCTAATTTCACTGTCTTAATATGGAACAAATACAGTGACTTGTCAGAAAACCAGTTTCGTGGCACTATCCCCAATACAATTATCTTGAAGAATCTCGAGTCATTGTGTGTAGCGTCGGTCTTTTATCTCTCTAAGTGTCGTAGGAACTTGGCCAACAATCTTTTCAGTGGGACACCCCCAAACGCCACCTCACCTCACTTGTCCTGGTATGTGCTGCTTTGCCTGTGGTTATTTGCCAATTCACCTTTTTTCTAGTAACGTTTCACAAAACTGCCTGTACGACACCGACACCTACACAAGCCCTTGCATTGCCACACCAACAAGGCCAGTCGACATGTGCGCGTGCGTCGCCGATGGCACGCGGTGCTGGATTGACGGCGTGTGCATCACCACAACATCCACATCACCTGTTGATCCATGCCTTGTCTGTGACCCCAGTATATCTTCACTGACCTGGACACAGACCACAAATTGCTACAGTAGTGGCACTTGTCTACAACTCCATTTCACCCTCCCATTCACAATGTTTATACTCATTCTTCTTTGTCTGTAAAGACAAAGAAGAGCAACAACACACCAACACTGTCGGGCTAAAAAAAGCACCAACAAAACCTCTTCTAAATTGCAGTTTTCTCTAGTCGGATCTTTTCTAAAAAGAAAACAAAGGAAATTTCCCTGACAACACACCAACCTCCGCACCAAGGACAACCACACGAAAACTCCATGAAAGCCGAAAACCCCCTCGGCTCCGTTCGTCTGCATGGACAAACAAGCCCCAACAACGTCGGCGCCAATTCGCCCGTAGGCGGCGGCTTCGGCGTCGGCTCGTCGTCGCCCCTGCGCGGCAACAACGGCTCGTCGTCGTCTCCCGCCTCGTCGCCGATCTCGGGCCCCGGGGGCGACGCCTCGTCGCCGTTCGCGTGCCCGGCGTCGCCGTCGCGCGCCGACCCCAACTCCCCGCAGTCGTCCCACTCCCAGTCCCAGTCTCCGATCACGCAGCCGTCGCCGTCGCAGGTCCCACCGGTGTCCCCAACCCACACCGCGGCGCCGTCCTCGCGCCACTCGTCTCCCCCTTCGGACACGGACTCGTGCAACATCAACATCAACATCAACAGCGCGCAGCAGCTCCTGGCCGCCCAACGAGGGGCCTTACTCCAAAACCAATCCCATAATCCCTCGCGGCAGGACACCCGGCAGCAGCAGCAACAGCAGCAGCAGCCCGCAGCCTTTGGGTCTATTTATGGCGGCGGAGGTTGTGGTGTCGTTGTTGGTGGGATGCACGCGGCTTCGCCTCCGACCTCTGGAGGTGGTGGAGGTGGGAGCCCCATGAACGGCAATTATGGGTACCCACAGCCACCACCACAAACATCAGGGACAACACCAAATTGCATTTCAGTGCCTGGCTCTGTGGGTCACAGTCTCATTTCACCCTTGGTCAGATTGGGAAGCAATCCTTCTCCCATAATCGGCCCGCCGTCCCCTCCCTCTCCTGGTGTCGTCCTATCTCACTCACAGCAAGGTTAGTATTGGTGTTTGAAAAATGGGGGAGTGAAAGATACATACATATCTTCTGTGGGGATATATCCTCTATTCTCGTGGGTGGGCTTTGTTCTTATTTATGCTTTAGTTCAGGGTGGTGGCTTCTCAACTCAACATTCACCTGTCGAAGGTCCCCATGTGTCTTTAAATACAGACGGTCTACCCAGGAATCTTTCATCCATGCCACACCCACAACTTCAGCTAGCACTTGCCACCGCTGCCGCAGCACCCTCACACACTTCTGCAACAGGACTCACCTCAAATTCGCCAGTTGTGAATAGTCAGTCAGTACCCTCACATAACACAATCCCCTCAGCAAGAATGTCAGTATCCCGCAACACAAACCATATGCAAGCAAATTCAACTGGCATTCCAGGTGTACTTAATGGAAACCAACCTTCTATGCCTCAAACACACCAACATTCCGCATCTCCTCAAGCACAACCAATTCCTCTGACTTCACTTAACAACAACAGCCCTCTTCCACAAGTTGTCCCATCTCCTACACCATTACCTACTGACGAGTCCCTACTCGGACTTGTTAATCCCAGCATGTTGATGGGAATAAATCCTTGGTCCCCCGGTCTTCCGTTCGTCTCTCCAACACAAATGGTCACACAAACCCCATCTGGAACTACCAACCCGCCTACTGGTGTTCTTACTGGAATGGGTGCTTCTCAAACTGTGTCGAGTGGTCAGCTACCTCCTGGTTCAATCGGCACTAGCAACCTCCTCCAATCTACACATGTACAGCAACTGCCAAACCAATTTCAGCAAATCAACTTGGCCCACGGAGCCATGGGAATGAATGTTGGGGTTAGCTCTGGGAATGTCTCCTCAACATCGAGGTTACTTCCCCTTGACGTAAGTTTCCGTCTTTATCAAAGCACTTCTCATTTTTTCCTCCGTTAAAGCAGGGAGCTAATGTTGGTGTTTCCATGGTACCCCCAGTATACCAGAATCCGCCTGGAATACCGGCACAAAGGGCTAACTCGGGGTCGTTATCTCCAACTCAGCATAGTCCCGCCAGCGGAAATCTAGGACAACAGAACTCGAATTCTATAGAGTTACCTCCGGTTGTACACTCGAGCACAACAACACCCTCATCCGCTCCCATGATTCAGGACATGTCTATCGCCATAAGAGATAGTATGTCTCTCCTCTCTATTCAGTATACTGAGGTTAACACCTCAGTATTGTTATGTTTAGTTATATTAACAAGTACACAGGTTCTTCCTTGCAAGATAGATATTTGATGAATATGAGCCCAAGACAAGCTTCCCGTTCTCGGTCACGCCGTAGGTCCCGCTCTTCTTCTCGGGCTGATATTGATGTAAGTGAAAACACTCAATTGAATTTCTCTTAGCTAATGCAGGAATCTGAAGAAATGGCACCTCCACCAGAAAACTCACTGGAACCATTTGGAAGTGCTTCCCCTGCTCTACACGTTGCTTCACAGCCCGGTCACAAGTATTTATTCCTTCTTTCACCTTACACTTCCACACCCAACAATATATTCCAAAACTTATTCTCATCCCCAAGGTATGTTGACATCACCGAATACCTTACACTACCACAAGCGGACGCCGCTCATAAGTTAGGTATACCCACATCAACCCTCAGCAAGAGATGGAAAGAAGCTGTTCGATCCCGCAAGTGGCCGTACCGTACTGTTGCGAAACTGGATAAGGAAATTATGACTTTGCTACACAATATACCTCAGGGTGCTTCAGCCTACCCACTCTCAAAAGGTTGGTTCTATCATCCTTTTAATAGCCACGCACTTCTATTTTCTTATTCTGGGGCTTTTTTTTTTAGATGTTGAGGCTTCTCTGGGACAGTTAATGCGTAGAAGGCAGGACGAACTAAAGCCCGTTGTGAGAAGATTGTAAAAATGTTTTGACAAACAAAAAAATTTTTTTTTTGATTCCCAATGTGGGAGAATTCCTACGATTTTGAGGCTGGTGTTTCTGTTTCTTTGGGGGTGGGTTCCATAACAGAGAATAGCAATGAGGGGTCTGGTGTTGTGGGAGTGGTGTTTGCTGGTGCTGAAGTTGATGTAGTGGTTGTGGTACTTGTTGTTGGTGCTGGTGTTGTTGTATCAGTAAATGGGGGAGGAGTTGATTCTGGTAATACAGGGGTTGTTGTGCTCAGTGGTTTGTCAACAAGTGACATGGATGATGGTGTGGGCAGAAGAGTTGGTGCCCGCTTGCGGCCGGTGCGCAAAAATGCTTCACATTTGTGCAGGACAGCGGTGCTGGTGGAATTCTGCTTCACCATTTGTACCCACCTAAAAAAAGCCCCCGACTGGGTGAGAAACACTTGAAATGATGCAAACCAAAGGGGGAGTGGGATTTTACTTTACCTGGCGGGGTCAGGTAAAGTGACTGCTAGGTCGTAAGCGTCTTGGAAAAGGTCAGACAGTAGTAGACCCTTGAGCTTTGCCTCGGGAGTAACTAACCTGGAATTGGAGTGAGGTACTATTAACCACCAGAAGAAAATAGAACCTTTGTGACAGAGCGGTTGCTGCTGATAAATCTCTATATTCAGAATACACTTCAACACATACTAATACAAGTTGGTCTTGTTCAACTTGGGTCCAATGGGTTTCCTGCACGGAAAAACTAGTTATCATGAGTATATACAAAAAGGGTGATACTTGTGCAGTTTGATCGAGAGTCTCAGTTACTGTCTCAATTCCTTGTGTTTTTACCAACGTACGAAGACTATTAGACTTTTGTTTGAAATTTCTTTCTTTAGCAATTTCTGCTCTCAAATCTCGGAGATTTCTCGTTGAAGAATATCTTGGTTGGGTCAGTGGGAATCTGAGAAAGCTAGTGTGTTACTTAGCACTGCGGTAAAGACGACGACCAGGAAGTAAAAAGAAGACAATTCCATCCACAAGAATCGTGGATATAGAAAAGAAAATATAGAAAATAATGAGACTGCCATAAAGTGCCCATGGGTTGAAACGCAAGGGTGTCCCTTGTATCACAACTCGAAAACTGCGAAGCATTAAAACATCGAAGGGAAATTATTCTCAACCTATATCCAGTTGCATCCCACAGTGTCCTGGTAGTCATGTCACCAGGGTTGTAGACCTTGGAAAATTGAAGTTATGTAATACAAGAGGCACTTACTTCTCTCTTGACATGGTAAGGTGGGTTTTCCATCAGTGTTACACGATACTGGTAGTAATTGATTTGCTTATTGTTATGTCGGCGCCACGATTTGCATTGTTTACGGGAGGACTTATCTACACTGTAAGTTGTTACTTACGGCCTTATATATACGAAAATATTACAGCAAGCTTTTACAATCCCCAAAAGTTATTTCCACTCTCAAAAGGCCTCCATCCTCCCGTTGCTTGGCGTGATCGACTCCAGCTGCTGATAGTAAAACATCCATGTCGATAAAATCAATTTCTCCCCGAGGAATATCCTGCACAACATGACCTTAGAAAGAGTGCAGAGTCAGACTGGCCAATTTCAGTGGGAGGACCATGCCTGTAGGTCCAATAACTTGTCCCCATAGATCTTCAGATTGTACTTGCCACTTTTCACCATCGAGAATAAAAAAATGAGGTGCTATTGCCTCAGTGTAGGCCGAGAACTAAAGAAAATTCAGTTTTAGGAAAACAAGCAATGTTGGTGGACCTTAAACTTATCTATCAGAGGAAATTCGATAGATTTTTGTGTCCCACCAATCCATTGTTGTGCTGAAACGAATGTTAACGCCATTAAACTCGGTGCAGGTGACACACAACAAACTGAAGAGAAGCCAGAACAAGGAGAAGGGTTCAGTATCTGGTTCATAGTAATATTGACTCTGGGTGAAGTTAGCAAATAACTTCATACCGAAGCCAAATAACCTTGTTGCCACGAACATTGCTGTTTCTTGTTCTTCCGGGTACACAAGGTCTGCTGAGTCCTGGAACTCACATAGGCATGCACTCTTTTGGTGTTATTAACAGGTTTCCACATGAAATTTACCTTCCCAGCACATATGGAATTGCAGCTGTCTTGGACTGACTGGAGTGTGAGATACTGGTTATCAGGCTAATGGTGGATGAATATTAGGACTGACCGAGGAAAGAAGAAGCAAAAAAAAAAAAAATAAATACAATGTTAAGAGATGAATAAAAAAGTGACAGTATAAAAACCTACCAGACTGACAAAAGTTTTCGAAGTGCCCTCCATTGTATCCCACACAGCCCACCCAGACTCCCAATAGATGAACCAAAACAATACAGCAAATATTGCACCCGCCACAAGAAGCCAATATATAATTGCCGCTCGAGTATCCTTGATTTTTACTGCCCAACATTGTCTTTAGACAAAAAAAAAAACCCAAAGGAAATAAAAAAATGTCTTACATATACGTAGTGTAGATAGAGAAAGAAAAAAACGACCAAGCCATTGTGCACAAGGTCAAGGTCATAGAATAGAAAGAAAGGGAGGAAACAAGGTAAAGACACACCAACTTTTTGCGTGCCATACCAGGTCAACTTCTCAAGTTGGAAAAAGTTTGCAAACTTTTTCGATCGTGACTTGCAGTTGTGCATTGTGGGACACCCCTACTACTACTTGGATTTTCGCCCCTGCCCCCTTAATTGCCGCTTCGTAGCCAACAAACGAAATCTGAAATAATTTTGATTTTGATATTTTTCCACTTTGCCTTCTGCCTCTATGTACAGTGATTGGGGTTGTTGACAACTTTTTTTTCCCCATCTCCGCTTTCCCCATCCAAAGTGTGGACGGATTCCCCAAAGTGGATGGATGTTTCCTTTTTTTTTTTTCCTTTTCCCCGTCGTTGTTGCGGTTTTTCCCTTTGAATTAGTGAGACCGCCATAGGTCATAGACTTCCATCAGAAGTGGCATTTCATATAAATACCTATTGAATGGGAGGGGGTTTTAGTGGTGGTGCATGTGATTGAATGGGAGGGGGGGAATAGAAGCTTACAATGTGAGCATTACAATTCCAGCAAATACAGCCCCAACACCAGTGTGAAGGGCCAACGCTGGCAGTGATTGCGTAGGGGGTATGGGAAGAATAGCCTTTCCAAGTGCATAGGTGGTTACAAATGCACAAGCAAAGGCAATGCAAACTCTGCGATGAGGGAGTACACTTCTCACAGAGAGTGGAGGTAAAATGTTGTGTTTCTGTTGTTTATTTGGGTTAATTCTGTTGCCAATATACAAAACAAAAAAAAAAAAAAAGTACTTGGAAGAAGTTTCTGATGAACCAGTATGCAAATGAAATTCTCATTAGCATGTTTGCACAATTGGCCCAAACAAGGCCAACCGTTCCAGCTCCACAGATACGAACCAGGAAAACTGCGAGCACCACGTAAAAAACTGAAAAAGCTATCAACCAAAAATTCAGCTGGCGTAGCTGATGTTGCGTTGCAACGTTATGTACAAAAGCCTCAGTCACACCTAATTTCCATGTTGGAGTAAGAAGAGGGGAAGTGGGGCAAACCATTTACGGCAATGACTAACACATAAAAGCAATACCAAGCAAGAACCATTGGAGCCGCCGTCATCGAGTATTTTGAAGTATATAGGATATCAATTAGGGTGTGACTGTAATTTGGCCCAAAACAGGTGAAAAAGAGCCCTTAAAGTAAAGCACATCATTATGAGAGATAAATCCCGAATTGCAGGTACCTGTTACAATCATAAGCCGTAACAATAGTCTCAACACCCGATAAGCTTTCTGGATGTTGGCTTGATCATCTAAGAGAAGTTAGCAATCGTTCCTAAATCAAGTAGACACAACCAGCAGAAGCAAGCCGTGCAAATAAATTAGCGCAGACTTCTTCCACAGGCTGAAACAAAAACCGGGCCACAAGGGATCCTATTTTCAGAGACAAAAGGTACATTGAGCAAAAGTGAGGTATTCTTAAATTGGCAAACCTAAATTGTTGACAACCGAGAAGATACTTTGGTTGACGAGGGACTCAGATAACCACAATACAAGCTTATCACCCTCAGTGAGAACAAGTTTTTGTAAAGATTGCCATGTGAAAACGGCAGTGTAGTGCAATAGTGAGTAACTCACGTAGCTTATATCCGAAAATTAGCAATACATCCAAGTGAGAAGTAGTTACCTCCGCCCAGGAAGCAGATGTGGCATAAAAGAGAACCGTGTAGCAGTTGCATGGGGAGCAAACCACACCAAATAGACATAATAGCCCACTACCAGAACAATGCCATAAAGCATTTGGGCAAAGGCAAATGACAACAGTCCAAGCTGAAGAAAAAGAAAGTTGGTTCATGGTTTAGGGGAAATTGCACTGCCACACCTGGAAATGCACTGCCAAAATATAAGTGAAAATACATCTTGCCAGAACGCCTATAGTTTCCACATACATTCTCGCCTTGTAGTTTAAAAGGTGCTGACCAACACAGTACATAGGTTCACTAAGCAATTCCAACAAAGCCCCAACACCTGCATTCCGAGGGGGAACGAAAAATAAGAAAAGATTTAAATTCGATGCAAGTGTACCATATAACCAAATCGAGGTGTAATAGTGGGGAAGGGACAGTTCTTCTTCAGTTGCTCTCACAACAAAGGAAAAGCAAACACAGGGCATGATGATGAGACCTGTGAGTATCGGTTAAAGAGAAATGTTTGTAACCCAAATCCTCTTACCCAAGGGAACAGCAAGCCAGGCCAAATTTACAACCTGTTTCATTTGTCTAGAGGTTTGGTTAGAGTTGATATATGGCTGATATACGGATTCTTACACAGCAGGTGGTGCTTGAGAAGAAGAAACACGAAGGCACGCTCGGCGTACACCTTCTCTACTTAAGAAAAGGACCAATGATAGAAGCAGCTGGTGTTGTAAACTAAAAACCTACAATTTTGTAAGTACAGGAAAAGGAGAATGGAGAGGCAAAAAAAAAAAAAAAAAAATAAAATACATACCCCAAAGACTTCTTGGCTAACAAATCGAGTTATGGCAACGTTTAAAACGAAACTAAGCACTCGAGATCCCACTTGCAATCCTACGAAAACTTACTTCACTGCGGAGAACACACTTATGGGATGCCATGCATACCTACGAGGTATTGCACACCGTGAACGGCTTTTCTTATCGCTTCATCGCCGCCGCTCATCTTTTTGTTAACTCAAACGGCCGGTGATCGCTTTCCTGGAAATCGGCAATTGGCTGATCCATCATTTTTCCCGCCTCAGTCCCCTGACTCCCAATCTCGAACTCCTGGGACCGCCGAACGACGCAAATCCACGCTCGATGATGCGTTGTTGGTGTGCACTTTGTCCGGATCTCAGGGGCTCATGTTGAGCCTCGCAATCTGGACAGCGATTTTCCCGGCAGAAAATGCCAGGCGAGTAGTGACCAACTTGTCAAAGAAAAAGAAGAAACAGTTTCCCGGCCAGTACTTGATAAAAAACGAGAAGAGGGTTTATCACAATAAAAAAATAAATCACAAACTGCAAGGACAAGGATGAGAGCAGAGGTGGAGACGATGCACGTGGGGACGGGTGTGAGATCTATTGGTGGGGTGGCTGTGTCAGCTGGGCAAACAATCATTTCTCATTCATCAGTCCAAAGCGGTCTTTTGAGGAGACCTCATCAGAGCACCTTGATAGAAACTGCTTCTCTGTCGTTTTTGATATGCGATGCACCATCTGAGGGGCTATTAGCAGCCTATGCAGATGTAAGGATTCACTTGTTTCACGTGTGGCCTAACTTAATTCAAGGAGTTCAAAGCACATAATATTACACATATTGTGCGGGTGTGTGAAAAAACCTACAGTACCAGACATATGGCTGAACTTGGCTTCACTGTCCATGTACACTCTTTCCATTTCCTTCTTTTTTTTTTTTTCCTTAACTGTTAATGCAGAAATTTGATTTTCCAAACGGGTGCAACCCACCAGCAGAAGTCCTGGGAAAATGGATGGAACTTGTTACAAGCATTTTCAACCATGGGGAGCCTTCACAAACAATAGCAGTGCACTGTGTCACTGGACTTGGAAGGTACATACAATATTAGGTTTTTCCTTGAATGTTCACTCAAGATTAGAGCTCCCACTTTAGTTGCTGTTGCTTTGATTGAGAATGGCCTGGCTCCGGACGAGGCAATTTCCTTTGTGAGAGCACGGCGACCAGGGGCAATAAACAACAAGCAGTTACAATTCTTGCTGTCTTACAAACGGCACTTCATCAAGTCAAGGTGTAGTATTATGTGAAGGACAAGCACAACCACAACCACCCCCGCTACAATCACAACTGGATGAACTCTTCATCCCAGCTTACCGCTCCTTTGTGAAAACAAACATGTCCTTCGGCATGTGCACCTCCCCTACAACTACTGATGGCAACCTGAATGACCCCTTAAGTCCATCCCTTTGCCCTGTACAAAACCAGTGGAATGTCACCACACAACTAGTATTTATTGTCAATAAATGGGTGAACGCCACCCAATGAATTGATCATTTTTCAAGTGCAAGAAAAACACTCACTTCTGTGAAAAACGTTTTTCCCCGACCATTTGGTCGAACGAAATGGGGCAACAGCCATCAACGTCCATCACCACCAGCGGTGGCGCAGCGACTTATGGGTCTGTTCCCTCCACGTCTGCGCCGTCATCTACTACAAGTGCGACAAGCACCAGCGCGAGCAGCCACTCCCATAATCCTGGCGGCGTCAGGGTGGCCCGTGCCATGTCGATGTCGTTCGGGAAACTAAGCAGCCTCAGAGGAGGTTCTTTTAGCCTCGGATCTAATACCAACGTCGGTCAACCCGACGCCTTGACATCGAAGCGTGAGAAGGCCTTCGAGACGGCCCTCGTGCCGTTCTGCCTCGTTTTGGAGCAGGTCCCATCATCGGGAAGTGGCGGTGTCGGCGCAGTTGGCGGCATCGGCGGGCAAAAGGGAAAGGCCCATGCGGAGCAACCTGAGGGGATTCCCATGGCATTCAGCAAGGACGAGATGAGGTACTTATGGGACAGCTTTATGCTCGCGGCCCCTTCTGGGTATTCATTGCTAACTTCCTATCTTGCTAAAAGGGCTTCATTTCTATTTCCCATTGGCTTCTCTGTTTTTTTTTTTTATTTTATTGAATATAATTTACAGGTTTATATCTAAAGAGGAAGCCCGTACTCTATTTCCGTACATGCGTAGTGAGTTTTTATTCACTCACACATTTCGTGTACTTGACAAAAAGCGGGATGGAACCATTGACTACTTTGAATTTGCTCTTGCCCTCAACATAAGTACCCTTCCTACTTCATTTTCAGACTTTTGTTTCTCTTCCTAACTATTTCTTTGCGTAGTTACCCGAGGGACTCTTGATGACCAGCTTGATATGACCTTTCGCCTTTTCGATCTTAATGAAGACCAGCAAGTCAGCAAAGATGAAGTAAAAACTGTCGTAACGGAAGTAGGGAATTTTTTGTTGAAAGTTGCTGGCGGGGTGTTCCAAAAGGCAGGTAGAAATACACACACAAAAATTGTCCTCGACTCAACAGAAATATTATCTTTCATTTTTCTTTTCTTTTTTTTTAACACAATGTAGGATGAATTCATTTCTTTGCGAGAAGCTCTTGCCACTAAAGTACTCTTCTGTATTACCTTCTTTGACAACCTAATTCCAATAGATATATGCTGCCAACGAGTCAGAGATTCCACTCAATGTTTTCAAAGAAAGAGCAATGAACAACAAGGCAATTCTGAATTGTAAATAAGCCACTTTCCTTAAACTATGTATGTCTTATGGTTTCACAGGCTTTGGTGTCTTCGATTTTTTATTATCTCACTATGTCAAGAATATGGAAACTGCGATGGGAACAAAAAAAGTATCTCTACTTTTTTTATTTGTCCTGTAAGTCATTTAAGCAAGGTATTTGGTAGAAGTCTGCAAGAGGTCTTGGAGGCCGATGGGAAAGATATCCCTCATGTAGTTCTTCATACAACGCAATTCATTGAAGAAAAGCTTCTTGATGTTGAAGGGGTAAGCACCCTTCACTCCAGCACTTCATGCTACCACTCTCCAGATATTCCGGTTAAGTGGTGACTACCTCCAAAATAAAGAGGCCATGGCAAAATACGACCACCGAGTTCCAGTAGAACTATCTACAGATGAACCCCATTTGGCTCCTTCCTTATTGAAAAGGTAAGGGAGACCACAATCCCCTCTTTCTGATAATGGTAGATATCTACGTGACCTTCCAGAACCTCTTCTCACCTATGTTTGCTATAATCGATTTAAGCAAGTTTCTGCTATTGAAGACAAGCAAAAAGCTTTCACTGAACTTATAGCAACATTGGCAACACTCCCTGATCATCACCTTAATCTTCTGAATCATCTATTTACATTTTTAGCCAAGGTTTAGTTCGTTACTATATCTAGCAACTAAAATGTTCTTTATATGATAGGTCGACGCCCACAAAGCTCGTAATAGAATGGGTTTTGATAATCTCGCCTCTGTATTTTATCCATGCTTAATGAGGTACTTTTTTCTCTTTTTTTCCCTCCCATTCAACACCAGTGTAAACTGAATGCCACTAAACAACCTGTATCCATCATCGTTATATACTTAAACTAGGCCAAAGATCCAGTCTATGAACCCAACACTAGTCTTTGCCGAAAGTGATCCCTGTGTCACCGTTGTCAAACTTTTATTAACCAACTGGAGTTCATTGTATGCTATGGAAAGTACGTGAAAGAACCTAATGTGGTGTAGGTACCCAGCAGTTATCGAAGCTCAGAAGGTCGGAAATAGATGCTCTGAGCTGGAACCCGAAACAGCTTCCAGTAATGCTGCATTATCTCACCAGCCTCCAAGTAGCAATTCACCAGGCTGCTTGACTTCTGCAACACCAGTAGAAAGTGCAACAAGTCCTGATATCAGTGGTCGTGGTACCCAAAGTGTACCACTGGACAAACTTGTTCAACTACTGCGAGCAGAGATAAAGCAAACTGCTTTGTTGAATCGTATTGAATTGGACCAGCTTCGAGCGACTGTGCATTCCAAGGTATTGGAAGGAGCATAATGAACACTCATTTTCTCAAGGATCTCGAAATTGAAAGGCTAAAAAAAGAACTTGAAGTAGAAAGACTGAAAAACCAAGCCAGCACTGTTCGATTAGATATTGACAAATTGCACCATGTACCTTGACCAGTGAATCGTTTTCCACATTGACATTACCAGGAACAAAAAGTACAATTGGAGCTAAGTCGAAGAGCACACGCAAAAACCGAAGCTATGACACCCTCCACTCCGCCAATGCACCCTTCCAACAACAACCCTTCAACCCCCCATAAATCACCTTCCTCCGCAGCATCTTCACCCGAAAATATCAAACAGCCCAGAAAAGTTCGTACTCAAAACCCAGACTCACCACCTTCACCGTCGTGCATTGACCCTCCCTCAGATGAACCGCCATCCTTCAGTGACCCAATTTCCCCACCAAGTGAGAACCCCCCGCCAGATAATACCTCTCCACAGTACCACTCACAACACCACACCCCACAAATGGCACCCATCAACAGCAGGCCCCCTCATGCCGCGAAGCCACACAAAGTTCCGGCAAGAGGCCCCCCCGAGTTGCAGCGGGACCCCACCGCTGCGGCCTTATCCCCAACAAAAGGGCAAGAAAGCCCCTCCCAGCCGCTGGAAGGGAACGGCACCGCCGAGGGCCCCAAGCGGGCCTCTGTGAAAACAACACCCCCCGACTCTGTAATTAATTCTCGGCACCAGCCGCCGCCCTCCGCGGACGGCGGCAGCACACAGACACCCACACCCACCCCTGTACAGAACCCCAGCAACAGCAACAGCAGCGGCAGCGGCAACAGCAACAGGCACCAAAGAGCCCCCCCGCAACGCCGGCCCCACACCGGGGAGTTCGCGCCGCCACCCCCGCTGGACCCCCCAGGGAGCCCCGCTGTCCACCCAGCGGACCACCCCCCCAGAGCCCGCCACGCCAGCGCCAAGCCTGGGTCCCCAGGCATGCCCCCCTCCTCGTTCGCCACAGGCACAGGCACGGGCACGGGCACGGGCACGGGCACGGGCACGGGCACGGGCACAGGCACAGGCACAGGCACAGGCACAGGCAGCAACAACCAACTGCAACAACACGCACACCATCACGGGGCTCATATGGCTCTGGACAACAACCACACCACCAACAACGGACTGTCTCCGCAACAGCCCAATCCCAGGCACCATCATAGGGCCCTGTCTGACAATCCCGTAACTACACAGCCGACTGCAACACAACAACCGCCGTGACTCGGGACAACCAGCCCAACCCATTCGCGGCAGGTTGCAGAAAACCATAAAATGTTCTATCTATTCACCTGAAGGTCTGTAAATTGTTCCGAGCTTTTTCCCTTGTTGGCCAAAAAAGAAGAACCAGGAAAAAACCAGGCACACATCTAAGAATGTGTGTTTCGCATAATGAACACGGCGGAACGTAATTTCGATTGTCGATTTTACTAAAATTCCGGTTTTTTCAAGCCAGGGTGTTACTGTAATATAAAAGAAAGAAACACAACAACCAACAAACACCCCAACAAACCAAGAAAGCAAGCATACAATAGCCATGTTGCAATCTCCTTCTATCGGTTTGGTTGGTCTCTCTGTGTACCATCCTGGCCAGTCCCTCCCACAGTCACTGGCACCAATCATTGCAGAGGAAATTCGGTATATTCCTTTTTTTTTTTTCTAGGGCTCTTATTCGCGTATACAGAGGCACCAGACTGCCTGTGGAATATGCTCATCACATCGAAAGAACTTTGACATGGCCTGGTTCAGTCATCTTTCTTCCAGACTCCACACAGGTTTGTTGTTGATAGTTTACGAACCCTTCTGATAGGTAATTAATTAGGTTGTGGGAAGGAGGTTTCCTCTGGATCCCAACTCCATAGATGGGAAGAGAATGACAGGGCAAGATGCTGAAGCAATGGCTGTCTGTATGTTACTTGCTTCTGGAGACACACAAAAAACTGATGTTGATTTGATCATTGGAACCCAGACTCAAGGTAGCGAGCTTATTCCTTTGTACAGCAGCTCATTGTAGGGTTGTCTTCCTCCCTCTGGCAGAGAGTTCCCTTCATGATAGGCTAAATATGATGCAAAGCACTGTGAATATAGGAAACACTTCATCATCGTTTCTTACTAAACTCCTCACCGCAACCAACATGGTGGCTTCTGGTTCATATCGCCGGATAATTATCGCAGCGTCTCATAGTGCCGATCCATCACAGCCTAATTCTGCTGACTGCGCTGTGGCTGCAATGATCTGCGTTGCAGAGCCTGAATGCGGCATGATTGGTTGGACATCGGAAAACTGTATGCCATTCCCTTTGTTATGGCCTTTGCTAACAACAGTCCCATATTCTACAGTCAATGAAGTCAGAATACCCAGTCCGAATTCCAGTCCCTCCAGAGGACTTAGCCCTCGGCCCATTACATACAGCCCTGTACTGAGCAGGGATTCCAGCCCTTCTATAGAGATTCTTGATGACCCGGTTTTCCATGCTCTCGGAGAGTGCACGACAAAAAGCTGCCAGCGAATATTCAATAAGATTTACACACAAACCAATATTACTGGGGATAGAATCGCCTCCGCAGTTTCACACTCTCCAATTGACTGGGCACCGTCCCTCTTCTGCAAGGTATCATATATGCCTCCCTCTTCCACCAACAAAAAACTAACCCACGCAGAATGCAGGGATTCCAGTAAGCCGTCTGTACGAGCCTCAACTAGAGCTCACTGACAAAGGCTGCTGCGGTCTTCCCTCAAATCTCTTTGATGCAGTGACCTCTGGCCACGTTAAAGTGGGAGAGAACTTGCTTCTCTTTTCACGCACTTCCAAGCCAAGTCTGGAGACAATGATCATCAAGCCAACACTATGGCTGTTCAACAACGTCCTATCACAGGCACTGTGAATATGACGCCACCACTATTTATTCTGTGATTGTAGTATAAACGAGAAAAATTATTTTTTTTTGTTTTGTGCTTTTTCCCCACCTCTGAAAGTGGGATGATCAGGATTTGTTTGGAGTTGTCTTGGTTGCTTTTGCGGCAGCTTTGGCTGCCTCCTTGGCTGCTTCCTCCTTTTCCTTTTCTTGTTGGAATTTGACGAATGTTTGAGCTACTAGGTAAGGCAGAACCAATGTGAAGTCGGAGTAAACCTACTGTTTGTTTAGGGATAAAACTTAATAGCACTTGCGAAAACCTTGACGGCTGATGTGCCAGGCTTAATTTTTCCCCAGGATACAGCTTCATCTGTTCGGGCACCGGCATCAGAGCCATCAAACTATCACAAGGTGGTTGATAAATAGAGGAATCTGGTAATCAAGTACTTCATTTGCGGTGTTTATGTATACAGCATAATCGGCACCGTTTCGCATGAGATTCGCATTATTGATGTGATGCTTGATCACACCTCCTCCACAAATTATCATTCCTGTCTGTTTTGCAAAAACAGCAGAGTTATTCATTTCTCGGATATCTGCAGATATTTTAGAAGAGGTACGTCAAAATTAACACTAACCATCAACCAAGTCAATTATCAGTCCTGGAGTTTTGTAGGAGTGGAAATATATCATATCACCAATGGACCCATCGGTAAGAGCAGGACAAAATACGGGAATGTTGTTCTATATGAAGAGGAGTGAGAGAATGACGATTAAAGGGAACGAATACTTTGTGGCACCAGTAGTAGACTGAATCGGGGTTATTAATCTCCTTCCCCAGCCGGTCAATGAAACGGGACGGAGTCCAGTGTGTTCCCTAGGAAAAGGGAACCAATTAACTGGATCGTCTTTGAATTGAGGCCCATACTTTTGCTTGATCTTCGACCATCTTATCAAGAATTGGCATCAGCCAATCTTCAAACAGGCAATAGTTATCATTCGGAATGAGCAAGTTTCCTATTCTATTGAGACCCCTTTCTCTCAGTGTAGCTCCTGAACACAATTAACAACTTGCATCTTATCCATATTTAGGTTACCATCCAGAGTAAAATCACCAACAATTGTGGGAGCCAAACATTTAATAAAATCCTCCTCGATTCCTCCTGTTGTGGTAACAATAACATCAACCTACATCCCTCTTAGGTATTTACCAATTAATGGCTTCTATACCAGCCTATGCTGGGTGAGGTATCGGATTATTTCTCTCATTCCACACGAAATCATGTTGGATGTGTAACCTAGATATATTTTGCATCTCTCGTTCTCCTCATCAGGCTCAGTACTCCTCCAGTGGAGCTAATCGAGAGGTGAAATTAGAGCTGAAAGAACTCGACATTCAGTCAAGGAAAGCACGAATACCATTTTATTGATCTCCTCGATGGCCAAACCCAGGTTGGTTGCCTGGAAGCCACTGAACTTCATCGACGCGAACAGAGCGTCGTAGTCAAGCCCCTTGTTGAAGTCGTAGCCCCTAACGGTTGGGCCGCCAACGCCCATACCGTGAACAGTAGTCAGCGAAATGCACGACGGTATCGGGGCCGCCGCTGAAGTCTCCGCCGAAGACGCGGACGTCGCCGGAGTCTCACGTTCTGCGGCACCACTGACAGATCCAGTGGCTGGAGAAGAGGGTGTTGTAGTAGCGGAAGAGGTTGCCGCAGCGGCATTAGAAGATGGCTGAGATCCGGGCGTGGGAGTTGGCTGTGCGGTAGTGCGTACAAACACAGCGTCAAGGGCACACTTGGGCGCAGACGACGTCATTTTCCTTGGGCCGATAAATGTTCGGAATGAAAGATCTCTTGAACTTTGTGGACTTGAATACCCTCCGCTGGATTTTTTAATTCCAATGACAGACCCGGTCATCTTGTCAAACTCCAGATTGCTTGCCACAACAACCTTTGGCACATGTAGAAGGGAGGATTTCACATGAACGAAACGCGATTGTTTCCTTGAGTAGACTTCGGGTCTAAAAAGAATGTTGAGGCGAGGGGACGGTTTGCCGGCTGTTGACGAGGTAGTTTTCTCTTTACCCACAATTCGCATTTCGTCGTAACTGTCATTACCATGGGTATTTGTTCTTTAGAAGCTTGTACTGGTTGGGGAGTGGACGCGAGAGGGGAGCTCCAGGTGCCCTTTCACGGCATTCCTTCGTTTCATACAAGGAACTGGCGACGACTTGACTGTCGATGGTGATACCCCTAACCAGTGATGTAAAATTTGTTAACCAACAACAAAAACAAAAGGGGAGATACAATGGTTTGTTGACTCATGTAGAGAAAGGGAGACCGAATGGGTCAGGGGCACATATAACAATACGACAAGGCTTCTTGAAGTATGCAACACACTCACACACAAAAAGAAGCAAATGAACAGCTCCCCCTAACACCAAATAAAAAAAACAGTTTGAAGGCTACGAAAGAAGTGGATCGTGGCCAGAAAATCAGCCACCAAAAAAGGGGGAAATCGTGTCTGGTGGTCACTGTATAATTCTGGACAAATACAGGATCACACTCGAGCCGAATTTCACCACATTCGCTGGTTCTTCGCGAACTTCGTCTGGCGATTGGGGGGGAGATTTCAAGGGGAGAAGATCTTAAGCCCAATACACATGCAAATAACGCCAGGGGACTAATGTCGCCCACCATAGATCGGAGAGATTCTTTTTTGTTCGAATAAATCGAGATCAAAGGAAACGAAAAGTGCCCGGTGAAAAGCGAAAAAACAAAGCCCGTTGATCAGCCAAAAAAGAAAGAAAAAAAAGGGTGTTGCTGGGTTCCGCAAGAAAACACCTCGTTCGTAGTCCGATTGTACACCGGAAGATCTAGATCCTCCATATTACACCACACCAACAAAAAAAACCCAACTTACCTACCCAGCTGTGCTTGCGTGACGCACCGTGTTTCATTCGCTGTTTTACACGCGGATCTGTGTTAACACTGCAACGACATGAGTCAATCGTCTAGCCCATCCTCATCGCCGCCAATTGAAACCGATGACAGGGAACAGTCAGAAACTCCCTCCGTAGAACAAGGGGAACAGGGAGACCCTGAGCCAGAAACAGAGACGTGGGAAGAACCACAAGAGGAGCCTAATGCAACAGAGGAGACAACAGAAGAGACAACAGAAGAGCCGGCAGCAGAGGAGCCGGGGGCAGAGGAATCGCCAGTGGAAGAGCCGGAAACGGAAGAACCGGCAGCGGAGGAGCCTGTCGCCACCGAACCGGCACAGGAGGAACCCTTGGATGCCCTGCCCGTGGAACAGAATATTGCACCACCAATTCCTGCCCGCCACAGACACCGCGGATCAGTACCAAGACATTTTGATCCCATTGACTCGTCTGAAAGTTTCAGTGCCGATTTTGACCAGACTTCACATCATGTTATAATCTCTTTTCACTTTAACATGATCTTTCTCAACTAGGAACAGAGTGATAATTACACCGAGGAATCCACTAGTATAACAACAAACGCCACTGAACAGGATGATCCGGAATCCCCACTTGACACACCTGATAACAACCAGGACTCACTTGTACCTGCACACATAATTGCTTCCTATTCAGATTCTTCTCTCCTCTCCCGCTGCAATGTAGCCATTTCTGCATCTTGTCTCCAACGATCGTCATCCACAAGCCCCTCACCTCACCTAATAGAAGAGCCATCACCTCGTGTTTCACCTGATCACGTGCCTCATAATTCCACTGAGGACACGGCACAGTCCTTACCCTCTGAAGCTCAGTCAAATATCGGTGAAACTAAATTGCCTCATCACACAAGGCGTCCAACAGGAAACCTTCCAACAAAACACCGCCGAGACTCCCATGGTGACAAAACTGAAATACCTCCCGAATTGCCTCATAGGCATGTTTCTCTCATGCGCCTGAAAGTAAGTGATTGTAATGCAGGCATCGAAGAGATTCTCGCGCTGATAAGTCAGAATTCTGCGATACTGCAGCAGTCAGTACACGAGCCAAAGAAATCTCTATGACATCACCAAGGCGACACCAATATGTACTCTTCAATACTATTTTCTGTGGAGCTTCACACCACTCTCAGGCGTATCGAAGTACTCTGGAAAATCTTGAGGAATCTATAATTGAAGGAGAGGAAACCTTTCTCAAAATTCTTAGTAAAGCCAGCCTGAAGTAGATATAATGTTCATTTAAAAATAGATCAACTTAGAGACGTGTATCTACAGCCTTTACTTTCCCTGATTTCACTTGAATCGTCTCCCACTACGCCAAATACTACACCTGCGTCACCCCCTAGTAGTCTGTTCCCTGATGCTCTCGCTGATTTGAAACAGCTAATTGACGCACAGTCACAATTTGTGGTTCACTTGCGTGATAGAAGATTGTTAGCTCAACCACTTGCAGCTGTTTGTTTTTATTACTTTCTTCAGCCTGTGACCTCTTCCCTAGAACTATGCACTATTTCCAAATCTTTTTGTTGCATACAAGAAGTACATAGGAGGACAGATGATCTTTATCATGAAGCTTTCCACTCTTATGCAGAACAACCTAAAAATAGCTGCTCTTGTTGATTCTAAAACTGAAGACCCTCAAGCCAATAAACTTACGGTAATAGTTTGGTTACTACGTAAAATCTCTTATCAGGATCAGATATGGGACATGCTTGGAATAAGTGTCCGGAGACTTCCGCAGCTCATCGATGTTTTAACAGCCCAATTTGAATTACTTGTTGCCTCCGATATTGGGCGATGTGCTTCCATCGACTACGGAAAACTATACAAAAAAGTATGCCATTCTTTCCCCTTAAAAACTAAGTTCAAGTTAGAGGTACCTTCTACCTTCTCCTGGGCAAGTCTTCCCTGATAGCTGCCGACAGGTAAAATGAAAGTAACCGTTCCTTCCTCTTTACAACGGTTTTAGGGAAAGCAAGCGCTCGACAGCCTTGCTGGACTTGTTGTGGATGCCCAACGCGCAGAGGAATTTTATTCTGCCATGCTGTTTGTTCAATCTATATCCACCCGCAACAGACACGAATCAATTCCCAATAATCCTGCCCGTCGAATGTTTAAACAAGGAGAGATGCTTCTAATGCAAAACCATGATGTTTTTTCCCTGTCACAGCTAATGTGAAAATAACTATGTTGGCAGGTTGGTTTGAGCGTTACAATTCCAGTTGTACTTCTTCTTTTCAGTGACTGCCTTGCCATTTGCACAAAACAGTCATCAGAACATTCCCACTGCTTCCAGCTACACTCGCTTTATCCCACCCCCTCACTCATAGTGTGCGACACAGAAGCAACCACTAAAGCATTGACGTTCACTATTGATATTATCAAAGTGAACCATAACTCTCATTATTTAACGCACTTACCCTGAACTAGACTTTACCAACTGGCTGGATCGAAACCGTGGTGCTCAATCCACACCACCGGGTGTGGAGTTTAGAGAAATCCAAAATCACGCAGCAGGAACCACCTTCTGATTACATCTCAGCAGTTATGGTTTGTCCTGCCAATAGGGATGATTAATAATGCTAATTCCGAAAGGGACCAGTTACTTTTGTGGCCAGCCGTGCTGAAGAGAAACAAGATTGGCTTTTTGCATTTGCTAGTGCTACATCCTTTGCTTACATTAAAGTGGTATTTCGTCCTTTTGATTCAGGGGTCTAATGGTCCTAGTCCTCAATTCCAACTGAGAAGTCAGCAAAGCTAAAAAAGAATAAGCCTGCCAACACTAAAAAGAAATCCAAGAAGACTACAGCCCCCAAATCCAACTTCGGTGTACCTCTTGACACCCTCATTACCCGGGACAGAATCCATCACCCTGGTTGCAACCTCCCGATTCTCGTGTCCCGTCTTGTTCATCATGTGCTTTCTTACGGTTTGGCTGAAGAAGGAGTACGTTTCCATTTCATTCCTTGTGCTCTAATGTAGCCACAAGATACTCCGCCTTGCTGGTGATAAGGAAGGTGTTGAGGAAATAAAGTTAAAGATAGATAATTCCAAGGTCCTTCTGTTCTCCTCCCCCATTAGACTCATTTTCTGCATTAGATCACAGACTTCAGTTTCATTGGAATGTATATCCACAATGTATCCACTATTTTAAAGCAATTTTTGAGAGGTGAGCCACTTCCCTCCCTTCCCTGCAATACTAATCGGAGCTAGAATTACCTGAACCACTGATTCCATACTCCTTGTAAGACGAAATACTCAATACAATTACCAAATTTCTAATGCTGCTCCAATTTAGAGGAGACATGTTCCTATCCATAAGTTCTCTACCAAAACACCTACAAGCATCTGCACTCATGATGAACCTTCGCGAACTTCCTCCCTTTACTCACCACCTCCCACTTCTACGCTGTGTGCTGCAGTGCCTCTACATTGTTTCTCTCAATAGCCATCTGAATCAAATGACCCCAGAGAACGTTGCGATTGTCATGGCACCAAATATTTTCAGACTTCCACGTATTCATCTTTCTTGTGGACTTTCTCTAAGTAGTTACAGCTGGATCAAATCCTGTGGCCCAAATACCCTTTACGCCCAAGGCAACCATTGTTACTGCAGCAATGATAGCCAATTATCCAGTCCTCTTTGGTAAGGCTTCTTCCCTCGAGAGCAATTTTTTTCTTTATTAACGACATACTGCAGAATCGCCCGATTCGCCTTCATTGGATAACGATGTCGATTTTGTAAGATTTAAACGCAAGATATCTGCCTTTCCAAAGACCACTCTACACAATCTTGCACATATTCCGGCAAGGAATCAGATATGGATAGTGGACACTGAGGGATATATTATATCAGTGGATTCAAACCAATGCACATTTGGGTCACGGACACAAGTTGTTGGAGTGAAGAACGTGGTCAGTTTGTGTGCAAGTGGGCCAAATGTCTGGATCGCAACACCACTGGGACTCAGAGTGATTGCTACTGATACGCTACTAGTTGTCTTCCAGGTTGTAACCCTCAGGAAAGTATAATTGAGCTAACGAATCCTAGGATGACCAAGCATGTTATGGCGTCGTGTCAACTGGGTCCGAAGTATGGGTTGGTGGGCAGGGATGTGTAACCGTGTATGACTCAACTTCGTTTTCCATGGTTTGAGGTTTCCAAATCTTCCAGCATTTACCGTAAGGCAGATTAAAACGATCAACGTTGGTGATGGTGAAGTTAGGAACCTAACAAAAGTTGGACTGTCTATATGGTGTTCCACACACCAAGCAACGTCTCCCACACAGGATGTGTGTTTTTAACGAAGTAATTTCTCTTCAATCTAAAGCCTTATAAAGATACACATTCTGGATTGCTCCATCTATGCTCAAGAATGCCATTTTGCTGCCCACTCTAGGAAAATTAACAGTATTTGCTGTGTGGAAGGGGCAACTGTGTGGAGTTGTTGTGATGAAGGTTTTTTCCCCCTTTTTTTATATATTATAATGTTTCCTGCAGGAATTATTTCTGTATGGGATGTCTCCTCACAAAGGCGGAAAGAAAAACTTGTAACACTTCTCTTATACAACTTCATTACCTTACAAATACCGGCAGGACCTCGGACAAGGCTCCATCCATTGCTTGGCTGCTCTTAGGAAGGTTCAAATTTTCTCATGTAACGCTTTTCCTTCTAATAGTACATCAGCAAGTATGGGCCTCCACGAAAAGTAACGTGACCACGATACTTGAAGCTCGCACTAGCAAGTAAGTAAACACAAACACCAAAGATGGCAACTTTTATTTTTGTTTATTTGAAACTGTAGGAAAATAGGAGCGATCAGAGGCTACCACCGCGAGCCAATTCTGGCACTTATACCAATTCCAACAAAATTCGACACCAAAGAGAAGGCACTGGGTGTAACGAGACCTACAGCATGGGACGTGTGGTCAATGGCTGTTGAGAGTGTCTGTGTTTGGGATGCCAGATATCTCGACTGCCGATTTGCCGACAAGCCCAAGGACAAACTGAAGGCCTTCAAGAGCTAGATAGGAACAATACAACCATATTGTTGTTAAAATTAAGAAGCTTCTTTCTTCAACAGAAAGCACTCTTGTTCTTTTAAAAAAAATTAATTAAAATTTAGGATTCCAGAACGGAGTTAAGGCACTGCAGCTGGAGGAGGAGGTCTTGCATTTCTTGTTCTGATAGAGCGGAGCAAGTTTCTATTGCCGACCTTAATTGGTTTGCCAATGATTTTGCCTGTGCACACAGCTCCACCCTGAGACTACTCTCTGCATCATTTGGCAAAGACGAGATCAGCTCACAGAGGCTCTGTGCCTGTGCGACCTTCTCAGCACAGTTGAATGGCTTTGGCACAGATACGGAAACAGAATCGGCGATGGTGAGTCTTGTAGGCAGATGTGCACTGCCCCCTTTTTTTGGTTTGGCACAACCACCAGTATCATCGGCAGCCTCCTCGTCTTCCTCTTCTTCATCGTCGTCTTCGTCGTGGTCATCAACATCAGGGTTGTAGTCACCTCCATTTTCAAATAGCTGCGTACTGGCTCCAGTAGATTTGGCCTCACGGCTCAGTCTCGCGAGCCTGTACTTCTGCTCGTGGCAAACATCCCTCGCCGCTGGGGGTAGTGATGCAAGTGGCACTTTGATATCGGCTTATGGGAGCATAAGCAATGGCAATAAAAGGGAGAAAGGGCACCCATAATAGCACAAAACGATGTGAAAACTACTCTATGTATAGAAAACAACACACAATCAACATACTGCCTCCAACGCGCACGTCCCTTGAACCGTTGCACGGGGCAAAAATGCCAGTCCCGTCTCCAGATTCGTACGCGGCCTTTCTTGCTCTTGTACGTTTTTTCCTCTTTCTGGCCTTGTCACTAGCTGTGGTGTGGTGTTTTCCACTCACTTGCACACAAGTTCTTCATGTAGTTGCACGACCGAACTTTCGTGGGTTCCTTCTGTAACGATAGGGAAAAGAAGCACGTACAGTGGGGTGGGGTCCTCCTCGTGTGACCCCATCGTTCAAACGGGGAAAATAATGCCAATTATTCGTATGTGAATCAATGATTTACGAGAAGAAATATTAGATTCTGTAGTTGGAACTGTTACAGAACCAGAAGCAGAGAGCCCTGCAGGTTATGGTAGAGTCTGTTGTCAATTCCCAAGGTCACAACAACAAAACCAGACTCTGCATCAATCACCACGAGAATATGCCTGCTGTCTACAAAGGAACCCACTTCCACCAACAACCTGGTCCTAGTGAAGGTTGCCAGTTTGCGTTTCCCTCAGTGGGCTGTCAGTGTTGTTACAGTCCCTTGATACTAAGTGGAAAAGCCAATGCAGAAGGCAGAGACCACTTGCTTGTGAGCTGCTTGATAGTGCCAGTTGTGGACGCCACCTCCAAAGCAACACTCTGACTGGGCTTTACAACTACACCATTCTTCCTCCTCATTATAAGGACCGGCTCAGTGTGGCTGAAATTGTGTGTCCATGTCGAATATGTAGAGCTCCGCACTGCAAGAGTATTCTTGGATTGAAAGGTGCGTTCGATATCGATCAATTTAAACCAGATGCGGCTGATTTAATGAAAGTGCTTCATCTTGAACTGTGTTATTGAGCGATAGCTGCCAGTAACAAAAACAGCTTTCACTCTCTCCCGTGTGATCTACTGTCACAATTTCAAAGGCCCCCCCTGGGAGAAGAGGCCTGTGTGGTACCAAAACCGATTGCTGTTGTATCTTTGTGACGGACAGATTCCAGAATCCTGAATCTAGCCCATCTCGACATCACGCTCCCACACATTACAAACCACTTGCCGTTGGTTGCCGAAGCAAAGCACTTAATACCACCGTAAGCTTCTCCTCGCTCTCCCCCGTTTCCTCTTCTGTCCCACACCGCAACATCGAATAACCAGTTTGGTACAGCCAAGGAGTCACCCACTTCACAATGCGAGATATCGCCAACCAGGCCGAGCAGCCACCCTGCAAAAACAGTACAAACTCCGAGCAGGGAGGAGGAACCATAATTGATGCTGCCGCAGAGGCGACACACGAAGAGAGCGAGAGGGAGAACACGAGCGGGGCTGCAAGTTCTGCATCTGGTGCTGGTATTAAGTGCCATCAACGAACAATTTCGAAAGAGGTGTTAGAATAGAAATAAGGGGTTTAGAAGGGTGCAGTTGCGCAGATCTGCGCAACTGCGAGGAAAGCAGTATTTCTTTTCGTAAGTGATTTTCTTCAAATTAAACTTTCCGCCAGAAGGTGCTCCCGTGACCGCGTTGTGCTACACATTGTAGTGGTGCTTTTTTAAAATATGGGGTTCGACGACTTGTGGCATTCTCACCCTCGCAATTTCGGACGTGGCTCACGAACATGGTTTGCGTTTTTTTTTTTTTTTCTTTTTTTTCTTTTTTTTTTCCCTCGGTCGGTTTTGTTTGTTGCGTTTATCGTTGCGTAAGTCCTTGGACATTCATCGCTTGGGTTTTGTCGCCGTTTTTTGTTTGCAACCGAAGTAACCCTCTTCAGCCGTTGCTGTGGTAACCATCACGCTATAATTCGCAAATACGGGCTCTACCTCTGCAGAAGATGTTTCCGCGATAAGTCCACAGCACTTGGGTGGATCAAGGTAACACCCCTTTCCGATTGTGTCGCATAATAATTACATATCATGCATTTCTTGTGGTCTCATTCTCTTTCACAGTACAACTAGAGTGGTGCCTTCTCCTCATGTGAGTAGGATTGTTTTTAAAAAGAAACGTTCTATTGCCCCCAGTATGACGAAAGGAATAAAAAAAAACACCACCATCCACTCATTTTTCTCTCAAGAGTGAGATGCCCTTGAAACAACAGGCAGTTTTTTATGATGCCGTAAGAAGAAGTAGTGTCAATCACCGTTGCTTTTTCGGCGGGTTGGAAACAGGTGATGGAGTGGCTGGAAGTCAAACTTGTTGACAAACATGGCCCACATTTGTGGTGTTTGGGGAAGCCCAAGGCAGCTGAGCAAGTGCCTTGCTGTTACTGCTGACTCTTCTGGTGTGGCTGAGGGGAAAACGGTGTTATGGCTGCTGATTCCCACATGCAAGGCGCTCTGGAGAAGTGCCTTTGGGGCGTTCTTCGTTGGTGTTGGTGAAGTGGTATCTGCGGTTTGAATGCCACCGAGCGTTAGTGTGTAACTCTCACAGGTGCCGGAATAGCTCTCCAATACAAGTGGCGCTGATTTCGGGTGGTTTGGCCCGATTATCCAGATGGTTTTTCTGAAGGTGCGAAGCTCCCTGTTGTACTTACTGCTGAATTCTTTGAGCCGCTTTGTTTCTGCCTTCCAAAGTCGGGCGTTTCCAATGGTGAACTTTGTAACAGGTACCCAGTCAACCTTTGCAAGCGCTGGTGTGTATCCAACGTATTCCTGCTCATAAACTTCCCAAGGAGCTGTTCTATTCCCCTCGGTAATTTTCCTTAGTGCAACACCGCAGCTTTTTCTGGTTTGTTGGGTTTTATTAAGCAAACATTCGTCATACACATATGGTCGACAAGTCAATTCAGTCAGAACCAAATAGTACAAGCGGGCCATCACTAGACACAGCACATCACTATCCCATCACCCACAGTGCATCGTTCCACGCTTTGCACGTGAGGCGCACAGACAAGTACTCCCTTGGGCTCAAAGCGCCTGCATCGAAGACGCGGACCCACAGGTCCCCTCCCATTACTGTAGGATCCCACCAATCCCCTTCGTCTGTGTAATTGTAACCTGAGGCTGTTACTTCCCTCGTTTCTCCGTTGTGGGATCCGTTACAGTACGGCCAACGGCAATCATAATCGTACATTTTTTGAAACGCTTCCTTACATTTGAGTTCAAAAGAAATAAAGTTCTTATTTCTTACTTTGTGGGACGGCGTTGTGGTATGTTGTTTAATATTTACTGGTGCTACGGTAGGAACGGTAGTTGAGACTGTCGTAAACGAGCCTGTCACTTCTCTCCTCTTTGCTTGCGTTGCGCAACTGTGTGAATTTATGTTGGTGGATTTCTTGAAGAATTAATCGATTTGGACGTACGTCATTGACACGCTGTTTCATCTCAAGCAACCTCTTTTGCTTCTCTTCTTCCTCCTTCTTTTGGCGTTCCAGCTGAAGCGAAAAAAGTTAAAAGGGCGGAATGAGTGAGGAAGGGTACCTCCAGTCTCATTTGTTCCTCCCGTGCCTTTTGTCTTGCTTCTCTCTCCTCCCTTCTCTTTTTCTCTTCCCTAAGTGTATGAAATCAGTCCAACGTGACAAGTGAGGTTTTTCGTACCTCTCACGAGCGGCGCGCATTTCATCCAGTGAACGAGTGTACTCCTTGAGTTGTTCAGCCTCTTCATCATCCCCACCCACAGCAGTTGTGGCGATTTTTGTGGCCTCAATTCTTCTAATGTCAGAAAGAGATAGTTAGGCTTCGGAACTAACCGGCGAGCCATCCTTGCGTTGGCTAGTTCAGCGTCCTTTGCTTTCATTTTTTCCCTTTCCGATCGAAGCAATTCCTCCGTTCGAAGTGCATCACGGCGTTCGGCGTCCATTTGTCTCTGAAATATAATTGTTGGGTGATAGCCTTTCGTTAATCTCACTTACCTTCCACAAGTCACGTTCAGCCTCCCGCTTTAATCTATCAAGCTGGTTTTTGCGTTCGCGTAGCCTTGTATCTTCATCCATAAGCTTCCTGTTCAGTTCCAGTCTTAAATTGCGAATACTCCTTTGTCGTTTTCTGCGTTCTAAGTCTTCTTCAGCACTGAGATTTGGAGAAATTTCCATAGTAGCCTTTTACCTCGAAGTTAGTTGGCAGAAATATTGTAAGGTGCATACCAGGAACTGTTCACATTCATCGAGTTTGTCCTGAAGTTCTTTCTTTCTAGCAGCACAGTCCTTTTCCTCTTGTTCCTTCATTTTGGTAAACTTTTCTTGCAGCTCTTGGGATTCCTGAGCAATTTTCTCTTTTTCTGTAGATGGGGGTTTAACATCTTTCACTGTTGTAGCAGGAGAACTGGGTGACGGAGTGGGAGTCGTGGAAACAGGTGGAGACGGAGCAGCAGCAGGTGATGGTGAAGGAGAGGGGGATGGAGACGCTGATCGACCTCCAGTGCTAGAGCGAGCACTGGTCCGGGTAGTATCTGCAGCTTCTGAAACTCTTGCTCCTTTGGGTGTTGCTCCCTTCGGAGTAGAATCAGCAGCTTCTTCTCCTTCTTCCTTGTTATATCTCAGATTGGTCAAAGCCAACTTCCTCTTTTGGCGCGCAGTATCCTCTTCAGCCAATTGGCGTGCCATTTCATCTTTCCTTTGTCTCTCCTTTTCTCGTCTTTCTTCATCCAAGCGAGCATCTTCAGCAAGTTTCTGTCGCCTTGCCTGCTCCCTCTGTTTTCGCTCTTCCTCACGCCTGCGAGTTTCTTCGGCTTCTCGCTTTCTTTCTTCCTCCCGTCTTCTTCGCATTTCTTCTATTCTGCTGAGAGGCTTCTTTGGCTCTCCGTCATCTTCAGGCTTTGCCTAATGTACAAGTTGAATCTTTATAGACAAATTGAATTTCTTGTTACCTCTACCAGTACTGATGGGGAGGCGGGCTTTGCTGGCTTTGTGTCATCATCTGAAGAACGAATTGCAGGTGAAGGTGATTGGCTGGACTTGTCATCACCAGAGGATCGTATGGAAGGTGATACAGACAATTTAACGGATTTCTCTTCTGCCTCCATCGTATCAGAGATGGCAGGTGACGGCATTTTGGGTATAGGAATAACAGGGATTGGTGCTGGTACAGGATCAGGCTCAGTCTCAGTCTCCAACTCGGGCTCTTTTGTGGGAGCAATTTCAGGCTCGGGCTCAGGCTCAGGCTCAGGTTCAGGTTGTTTCTTGGGTGGAGGGGTTTCTTCCTCTGGATCCGACTTGGGAAAAGTGAGATTTTTTGTCGTTGTTTGGGAGAAATTGTGGGACTTACATCTTCGTCAAATTTAGCAGAGAGCATAGCCTCCCTCTTCTTTCTTCTCTCCTCGGCAAGCCTTTCTTCTTCTGCTATTCTTTCAGCCTCTTTTCGCTTACGCTCTTCCTTCTTTTCTCTCTCAATCCTTTCTTCGTCTTCCAACCTCTTCTTTCGTTCCAACTCACGCTGTTTCTTCTGCTCCTCCTCTTGTTTCTTGCGCTCTTCTTCTTTTCGTTTGTCTTCCTCACGTTTTCTGCGCATCTCTTCAATACGGCTCAATTTTTTGTCACGGCTATTCACAGGCTCTTCAGGTTCAGGTTCAGGTTCGGGTGTGGGTGCTGGCTTTTCCACTTCGACCTATCCTTGTTAGATAAAACACAAAAGATAAAATAATGATACCGGTACAGTGACAGGAATTTCAGCTGGTTTCACGTCTACGGGTGACGGCGAAGTAGTAGTTGAGACACTCACAGCATCACTCGTAGGTGTTGTGGCAATCGGCGACGTACCAGCCTTGGGTGATTAGTACACGTACATTACAAGGAGGTAATAAAACTTACCATAGAGGCTGGAGGCGGTAACTTCACCAACGAACCAGCTTTGTACGATCTCCACATTGTGGCGTACTCCTGACGCTGCATGTAGCCGCGAAGGACCGTCTGCAACACCAATATGCTTGGCAGCATATCTTGTATTTCCTCTGGATCAAGTGAAGCCATCGCTACCAACGAAACTGGATCTCACGCTTGCTTGTTGCTGTGCTTTTTGTTTTTTTTTTTTTAATTTTGTGTTTATGCGTTGGTTATTTTTTTTCCCCCCTTTCATCTCCGTGGTGTCCCGGCGTTTCACAAGAAAAAGCGACTTCGCCATAATGGACATTTGAGCAACGACGACGAAATTAAAAGCCCGGGGTGGGCCCCCCAGGCGTCAAATTCACAGTGGCGCAGAGCGACGTGCCTGGCGCCGACGGCGTTGGCGGCATGTCGACGAGCAGCAGGGTGGAGCCGTCGCGGCCGAGCGCCACCTTCCCAGTGACTGGGTTCACCGCGATGCACGTCCAGTGGCCCCCGGGCGTCAGGTTCTTGTTGATAAGCACTTGGTGATGCAGGGTCAGCGTCTGTTGTTGTTGTTGTTGTTGTTGTTGTTGTTGTTGTTGGGGGGGATGAGTGGGATAATTGGAATTGTTAGTTAGTTGGTTGGTGTGTTGGTTTTGGGGGGTGGGGTGGTTTGGTATCTTGTGTTAGATTTGTTTTGGGGGTGCGCTTGGTGTTTGTTTGGTTTGTTGGTTTATCTTTTGAGAGAGGGGGAGACACACGTTGGCATCAACCACCCATATGGTGCCGGACTGTTCATAGTACCGAAGTTTGAGAAGGCAGTATATGTATTGGCGATCAACCTGGGGTGGGGGTTTAATCACCCTACTCCTTCGAGTGAAGACATACAGAAAACGCAGCACCGGCAAGTTCAGGTGTGTCAAGGGATTTCAAGTGTTGCAGCGAGAGCAATGTTTGTGTGGATCGCATCAAGGCTTACCTCCGTTACTTTACTAATTCACAGACTAGCGTGCATACATAATTTCCGACTTCCCACGACCAACAAATCATCTGGGGCGTGAGCTTGAATACTTAGCACAGGCGAGCCATTTTCAGGTCCAGCACTTGGATCTTTCAGGCTGGCTACTAATTTAGCTGGTCCAGGAGACAATTGTATAATCCGAAGGTGTCTAGTATTCGTTTTAAGTGTGACATTGAACGCATTGAACTAAAGGAAGGCTAACCCTGTGTCATCTCCAGCAACTAAAAACCCTGTTTCATCTGCCACATGATGGTACAGTGCCGTTACTTTGGTCGGGAGTTGTAAAACTTTTTTGTGTATGGAGAAAGAGCTTGAACTTGTGTAATAAATTGTCTCCTTTGAAGGGGTGAAAAAAAAAAGTGTGACACAGACACACATTGGCAGCAAAAAAGATGTCATTTCGCCAGATGCATGAAGCTGTTATCTTCGTATCAGACACAGAAAAAAGATTTTTCAAGTCCTCTCTCAAAACACAGAAGGATGGTCCAATTCCTACAATCATTGCCTCGGGTTCAGTCTAAAAATGTTTTAGATGAGAAGAGCCAATAAATTGCATACAGCAGGCTGATGGAGGGCCCAATGAAGGGGTGTGCTCCTCCCAGTGGCAACAGAAAAAATACAAGGTGCCGATGCCAGGGAATTCTGTTCGCAACATTGTTTGACCACATTACCATTCTCCAGCAAGGCCACAAGAAGGTTTCCTTGCAGAGTAAATATCTGATATTTGTCGGTGAAAAATACCTTGCCTGCTGAAAGTAAGGGCAGCAACAGGACTGTCAAACAAAGCTAATGGTTTTGGGACAGCATGCGCAAAGAAAGACTGCGCCCTAAATGGGCATCTGACATAGTCTCAGTTGAGGAAAGCCATTGTAACAGGGAAAGTACCTGATCAACGACATCATGGCAGGATCTACAGGCATCATGGAAGTTCTGGGCACATTAAATTAAACTATGTTTCCAAGACATACTGTACCCTATCTTTGTCAACACGTGAATGTGAGTCGAAGAATTATTTGCTTCTAGGCGCGTTATGTGATCTCCTTGCGGTATTGGTAAAACCTTGGAACATATCGGCTGTGAAGAATTAGGGCAACAACAGTGCCATTGACACACCTCAACAACATCAACTGCGTTTTTGTCAGCTGAGCTCTTGGAAGTGGGTGACGCAAGTAAATCCCAGAATGTAACTGTAGAACCTACTCCGGTAACAAGGTACCGGTTCCCCAACACAGTTCCTGCCATGTGGGGGGACTGTGGCTGGAACTCAGACTTATGTTCGTAGGCTACTGTTACGATATCATCGATCTTTTTTTGTTAAGCCATAGATTACGATATGTGATACTTTAAGAACAGAAACATACCCAGTTATACTGAACAGGATGTGGTTTTGAAAGAATGATGGAAGTGCACTTATCCCAAACAAGTAGCCCATTGAGACTGAAGGAAAATTAACACCTTTTTTTTAAAGCACTGCATACCTTTCTGTTGGATAATTTCTCAAATTACATTTCATTGCTGAAATATCCCCACCATCATAGGCGCACAGCTTCCCACTCTTAGAGAACCCTCCCAAGAGCTTACAATAGAGTGCATTTTCACCATTAGTTTCTAATGTGAGATACGCTGTATTGATAACATCCACTTCTTCTGTCTGGCAATAATTAATAAAGCGATGACAAGGGCACAAAATACAATGGTATTATGTTTCAAGTACCGATATTGTTTTTGTTGGCTCCAGTTCGCCTCCCGAGTTAGGTTGCTTTGTGTAATGATAAATCCTCATGTTTGCATCACAACAAAATACCACGACAGTACTTTTACAAGTAAGTATCGAGGAAGGATAAAGCAATAAGCAATGTACTCTGACTCAGGGTCGAAGATAAAATCACTTGTCTGATATCATGGTTAAAGAGAGCTTTCTAAAGGAAGTTACTTCAGTGGGACTCGCTAGAGGACATAATAGTGTGTGGGAGTACACAGAGCCACTGTACTTTACAGTGTAAAGACAAACAGGTCCAGAAGACTGCACCACACCTAGATGAAAATTACAGACAACACTATGACAGGGATTCTCACCTAATATAAGGCCTGATTGGTGCCAATGTAGCTTTGTGGCAGACCGGCGAAGAGGTCCTGAATCAATGACGGCAAGAGTTTTATTGTCTGGGATGGTGGCAATTTTTACCTCCCCTGAAGGATATGAACCTAAAGTGGATGGTATGAACAAAGTTCAGTAAAACGAGGGCATACAAGCAAGGATGTTTGAAAGGGTGGGGTGAAATTCTGTATAACAGGGTACTGGTGATTGTGATTCTTGTGGTTCAAGTTGGGGTGGGTGCACACTAGATGATGATATTTTGCTTTGTGACTGAGGGGGTACTTGGGTAATAGCATGCTCTGGTGGGGTTTCCACGGTTTTTTTCAGAAACTGAATTTCTTCAGTCTCCATTGAAGATGAATGAAGTGCAGACTCGAAAGTGTGTGGTTGAGGGATTGGTGGTTGTTGTTGATGTGGAGTCTCAGGCTTGGAACAAAACTGTTTTTCAACTACCCTTGGTTTTTTGGATAGGAATTGTGACTGCTCCGTACCTTTGCGTTTTTCTGAAATGAGGAGGTGTTCTAGAACCTTTAGTGAATGTATGAATAGAGGCTGTATACCCACTTGAGTTTCTAGTCATTGGGCATTGGTGGTCAGTGAGGAATGACCAGTTGACTTCTGAGAAGAGGGGTTTGTTTTTACAGGAAACAAGATGCTTCAAGTAAACACTGAGCCATGGTTATGGAAAAATAAGTTCTCAAGGTGGGCCACTACCTGGCAGTGCAGAGTTGCTTTAATCTGTTGTCTAGTCCTCGTGGAAGTGTATCAGGCAAGAGCTCCCTCAAATCCTGCTCCAACGTATCCCAGATGGTTTTTTGATTTTGTTCCTGGTTTTGATGTAACTCTTGCAACCTGGAAAATGATGAGTGAAATTGTAGGGGGATGAAGTCGACCCAGCATAATCCAGAGTCAGCCTCCAAATGAGGGACTTGACCTGTTCCCTCATGCCGGTTAGTGGCCACAACTCATAGTTGAAGATTTGAATCGCTTTTGATTGCGCAGCAGCAACTGAAGGAAGGAGAAGTCTGTTACTTTCTGCACTTTCCATAATATTAAAAACTGGAGACCCCTGGACCCCTTGTAAGTCAATGAAGGGGTGAATTCCTGGGGGATGCAAAGAATTTTCTTGTGGTGGGGGACAGGCAGGGGCAAGGGGCTCAGTGGATTTAAATGGAACAATAGTTGGGTCTCTTGGATTTACAAGGCTAAGTTTTGTTAGTTGATAGTGCTGTTTGTTTCCAGTGTACCAGGAAGTTAGGGCGCGGAAGAATTTCTCTCTCCGGATAATGAAGTACACAGCTGCTGCCTTCGTATTTGATTCTGCACTAGTGTAAAAGACTTAATGCTCCCTTCAGAGAGTTAAGAGGGGGATACCAAATGAAATGACTCAAATACTTGTCAGCTGTATCAATCTCATTGGACCGAAGTAAGCTCATAACATAATCAACATCGCAATGCAATTGAGACTCAACTTCAAACCTCAGGAAGTAGTTGGTAGGTGACAAGAAAACGTACTCAACTACATATGTGCCGTTTGCATATAGCCACTGCTTCTGAGGAAAAGTAACACCAGTTTCTGCAATTCAATGCCTGTTCGAGGCTGTCAACAACGCAAAATATACACTTAAAAAGCAAAAGAACAAAAGAAAAAAAAAAAAAAAAGAAGCGGGGGCTTAATCGATCTGCCATTGCCACAATATTTATATATATAAATCGAAAACCTCTCTCCATGCAAAAAGAAGCATCAGTGGCAGTATTGCGGCGAGAACAAGGCCCTGAATCGTTCATCAAGTCTTCACCGAAACCAGCAGCCTCGCCCGCGGGTCCATTCCCATTCCCATTCCCACGCGCGCCGCTTGCGCTTCCGTCTCTGCTGTTGATTTTGACGGAGCGGCTGGACGACGTTGCCGCGCCGCCGGTTGTTGGTGTGGCCGTCGCGTACGTGGACGACGGGGCCGGCGGGGCGGACAAGGGCAGGGACAGAGGAAACGGGGACCTGGTGGGCGACGACGAGGGAGATTGGCGCGGCGACGGCGAGGGCGAGGGCGAGGGCGACGGCGACGCGTTGGGCTGGGGTTGCTGCGGCGGTGGGGGTGGCGGCTGCGGGCGCTTCTTCAAGATTGGCTTGGCTCGAACCCCACGGTCGCGGTCTCCCTCCCGCTCACGATCACGATTGCGGTCCCCCATTATTAATGTCGCGTATTTTTTATTTTTTTTGTTTGTTCGCGGCGCAAATCTTCTTCGGTGGACAGATATAAGTAGTGTGAAGATCTCCCGTTCAGCTTCCCAAGACCACATCCAGTGGGCACGTAAGCAATTACTTTGGGACTAGTAGATGAAAGGGACTGGTCCGGTGGAACAGACCTTTGATCGAAGGAAGAGAATCTCTCCAAACTACCTCAGCAGGGGCGACTTTCCAACGGTTAAAAAGTAAAAAGACGGAATGTACTGTGGGCGTTGCTCGTCGCCGCCGCTGCAACGGATGTTGGAGATCAGCCGCGAGTCTCAGCTGGGGCTCGGGGGCATGCGCCTCAGCGCCATGGGGGGGGACGTGACGGCCATCAGCACGCACCCCGAGTGGAGCGCCCTGCAGCGCGCGCGCACGGTCAACGCGGCGGTGGTGAGCCCCGCGTCGTGCCTGGCCGCGGAGCCCGACGCCGTCGTGCGCGTCGGCGACTACGTCGACGGCCTGCCGCTGTTCGTGAGGATACGCAGGGGCGTGGAAATAGTGCAGCCGTTGATGTCTGTGTTGAGAGCCGGCCTATGCTTAGGGTAATTTTTTTTTTTTTTTTTTTTTTTTTTTTTTTTTTTATTACTAAGTATTAGCTGGTTCATTGGGTTTTAATGTACTACAGGAATACACCAAAGGATACTCTACCTCCGCCTATTAGCGAAGCTCTTACTACTCTGGACAAAACAGTCAAGGCAGCCGCTTCCTCTTTGAAGATCGTTACCCTCCCTGGGACAGAGGTTCTACTTGCAACCATTTGAAACTGTCGTATAACGGAGATGTTCTTCCTGTAGAAACAAGTCTACCAAAGTACTAGATGTCTTTACGAATTGATAGGAAGGACTCTCATGGTTCAAATGCTTGGGCCTACAAGCCCCACTGCCAGCAAACAGAAAAGCTCCTCACGTTCGGTGTGCTATTATATTTCCTTAAACTATCTAAACTCTTTTCAGCGTATCAATACATCAGCTTGCTTTTCCAGTACATTTTCCAGCAAGGAGTCCATTTCTGTATGCTTCATCTCCCATTTTTTTTCTTTTCTTCCATATTCTAGTCGGCAATGCAAAAAGTGGCTTGTGATAACTATCTCGCTATACCCCTAGATGGAACCCCACCCGTTAACTTCCGAAAATCTTGTGACAAAGTTCAACCCTCCCGTGGCATAGTCTGGGAATCTCTTCTGGGTTTTGAAAACGTTTCTTACTCAGTTCCAGTGTGTATTGAGAAACTGTTACTTAAAGATGACCCCAATAGGCAGCCAATGACTTGGGAGAAAGAATTCTGGACCCCGAGATAAAAGGTTCCTTGGCAACAGGCTTTCCTCAGCTGATTGCCGCCCTTGATCGTCTTGCATCCCCAAGTTGCACGTATTCCGTCCCCAAGCAGTCTATTATCAAGCGCATAGCGCAACTTGGAATGGCCTTGCAAAAGTGAGCGAGTAATCACTGAATACCGTGAAGCAAACCCTGGTCTAGGTTTCACGATAATGGCATTATCCACGGTGACATCAATCCAAGCAACCTTCTCATAGGAAAGACCGAAGTAATACCGCTGGATCCTCTGTCTATTCCTTGTGGGACAATTGCACAAGCGGGAACTCCTGGCTGGTGCCCGAATGAGCAGGTATACTCACCCTTGTATGACTGCTTATCTAACCCTGTAAGCTTCTCCATGAACCGGTACAACCTTGCAGTGACGTCTATCCTATGGGCCTTCTGCTAGCCAAAGTTCTTGGAGGTTTGGGTGACACAAGGAATTGGAAATTCAATTCTAAATTTGTGTAGCTACCATATATGGCGAACAGAGGAAATACATTATTCCAACCAATTCTGGGAACTCCAAAGTGTCAGTATTCCATAACCCTGGTGTCTTGATCAACCTTACTACAACGTCAATGTCCACAGAGGCTTGTGCTGCATGGCGATCATTTTTGGAACGGTGTGAAACACTTAATAAATTTTATTTGCAGACAACTGACCCATTCCCAAAGGTGCCTGTCTTCTGATATGAGCAAAAGACCTGCATCTGGGAAAGTGTTTGCGCAGCAGCTCACTGACCTTTACACAGAGCACACAGTACCCGGAGAATACAATCAATCCTTACAAATAGGTTATTCCCTTTCTTTATCCACATTCCTGACACATCTCCCAAAACCAGGCACATTGGGCAGAGTCATGATTGAAGGCCACCACCAAATCGCCCATCTTGTTGATGACTAGAATTGGAAGTTGAATAAATCTTATTTTTTTCCTATTCAACGGGGGTCACTGTAAATAGGGCTATTGTGTTTTGATCACATAATCTGAGGGGTGGACCCCAAGTCCCAGTCCCAGGGGATGTGTAAGCAAAAAAGGAATCTGTGTGAAGAAGACCGCTGATATGCCAGAACGCAAGTTTGATGAAAAACTTGAGGGGATAGAGCTGACCTACACGAAAAAATAAGCTTTTTGTTGATTCCAAAAAAGAGGAGAAATACCGCCGTGGGTGTGACCAGCAAGAAACATATCAACAGAATGAGAATCAGAAACATGCTGTATTCCGCCATTGTGAGGCCTGTGGTGCAGTACTACTGTGAATTTGGAGGAGTCAAATTGCCGCAATCCCGCTAGTGCATCAAAAATTCTATTAAAGTCCGCGGTGTATTCAACATCATCAATGCCCATGAACTGCACAGGACCCTTCCAGGATAGAGAATTTCGCAAAACAGTCACTTTGGCTCTCAACTTGGAAAGAGCGTTCACTACGCGTTCTTCCCCGCTCCAAAAATCGTGATTCCCAAGTGTCACAAAGATTCGAGAGGTGAGCCTTTCCAAAGGAAGTAAGTCTCTTGGTTCCAATCCTCTTGTATCCGTGAGGTCTCCGGTGATTACAACGTAATCTGGCGCAAGGGAACTAACTTTGTCCACAACTCGAGATAGCCAGGAATAAGAACGGGAACCCACATGAATGTCTATCAAGAGTGTGACAAAAGAAGAAGGTAAAGCTACCACCAACAAATAAAGAGAAAGGGGAAAAAACGAATTGCTGAGGTAGATACATAAACGAGTGTTCAATTTGAAAGAGTAACTTCAAATCCAGAGTGGCGGACATGCATGCCTACATACACGATACAATACAGGAATACGAAATTACATAATTACAGATATCCTAGAATTCCCACCCACACCTGAAACATGGGCAATTGTGAACGGCCTCGACACCTTCTTCGAAGGCACGACGAACCTCCTCACGCACACAAGCTGCGCCTTCACCACCCCCGCGCAGGCCGCCGCCCCCGCGCACGCTGCGATGGCGACCCCCGCCGCGCGCTCGCGGGCGCCCAGCCACGCCCCCGCGCCGGGCAGCAGCAGGCGCAGCGACCCCGCCGCAGCGTCGTAGGCCAGGCACGGCCACAGGGCCAGGAACACGCAGCCGAACACGAGCATGCCCGCCCGCCCGGCCCCCCGCGCCGCGAGGCTGCGGGGCCACACGAAATCCGCCGCCAGCCGCGAGGCCAGGACGGCGAGGGAGGGGCACGCGCACGCGGCCCAGAACGCGGCGGTGCTGGGAGGGTCCTCGAGGAGCAGCGAGGCCAAGCGCACGACGGGGTAGATCGTGAGCACAGAGTACACGCACAGACCGAGGGGCACGAGGGCGACGAGGGCCGTGATCGTACGAACGCCAACCATAGTAGATACGAGATAAATTGCCACGTAAGCCAAGATTTTCGTTGCAAAAAAAGAGGAAAAAACATTTAAATTACTGCCAGATAAACATTATGCTGATGAGGTGGTTTAGTAGTCTGTGGGTTCACATACGTTGCACCCATCACAGAATTTGCAAGGTTTATGGGGCTTGCATTCATCACAAGGTGGGCAAGTGCATGATTTGTTGCACCACAGAGGGCAAGTGGGGCACGGGTGCCGGCCTAGGCAATTGAAGCTGCGGTTGCATTAGTTTGTTTGTTGGTTTGTTGTTTTGTATTTACCAGAAATGGAAGCCACAGGAGGGGCAACCACCACCAGGTCTGATGTGATGACATCCATGGTATCTTTTGTATGTTAGAAAAAAAAGCAAAGGGAGGGCTCCTCATACTTGAAGTGCACAATTGGGGTGTTACAGGAAGGACACCTCTTTCCTATGAAAGGCGGATCTGGTACTGCAGCACTTGACACTTGTACTGGTGTAGTTTGTGCATTCGTCGGAACAGTCGCTGGTGACGCTCTTGTAGATGGAGTCGTGGGGGTCGTTGTCTGTGTAGCCACTGGTCTTGTTGAAGCGCTGAAAAGTGTATTATTTAGTGAGAACACTCGCCTTGTTAATGGAAGAAAGATTACGGGTCGCTCCGGGCGGCTGAGGGAGCCGAATCGGCAAGAGGAATCAAATGTACACATGTATTGGCAGCCAAGCCATAATTCGAAAGAGGTTCGTCATCGGAAATTTGTGTCCCAGCAAAAATCAGTTTTTGCTTGAAACATGGAAGGTTGATCTGTTTCTCGATCAAGCATTTCAGTATTCTGGGAGTGTCATCGACATGTATCTACGGAAAAAGTACATGTGGCAAGAGAAATCGGGGGACAAAAAAATACGTTTATAGTCATGTTTCGGGGGCCTCTGATACTGAGTGGGTGAGATCGGAACCGATCTGGTATGGTAACAGTTTGACAGAAGTGACCTAAAAACAATTAAGTTATGTGTGTATTCAGTCACATGCAAAAGACCTTCAACAGTAACTCTATACTTTGCAAGTGCACTTGGATCAACACCAGTGCAAATACAATTACCAGCTTGTTCCTGGCAAACTACGCATGTGTATTTCTTTTATTACCACAGTGAGCGTACTGGAAATCAGTGGAATTGGTTATTGCGTACCTTGCAAGTAGGACATTGAGCAAAATTGCGATCTAAAGCAATGGGGATAAAGGGTACTTCAGAGCATTTTGGAACAGCACAGTATACACCACAGAGGCCCATATTCTACTTGTGGGTCAGAGGTTGTGAAATGGAGGAAAGGCTTACAGCTAAAGCAGTTTTGGAGGCGCTCATATCTTTGAAGATATTATAGTACTTATCTCCCAGAAGTTTAAGAATGTGGATATCATTGACAAAAACTTGGCAGCCAGCTTTTATTATTTGTGTGTTATCTTAATTTGTTGAAAATATCTAATACTAACCAGGGCAGGTTATTCCAACACACTGCTTTTCTACATTCCATGGCAATCTTCTTTGTTGAATTCTCTCAGTCCACGCCGACGCAAAACAAGAGGGACAAATAAAATGTAGACATGGCTTCGGGAAAAAGACGAGAACCTACAAGAAAAGTCTTTTCAGGTGCAAGCTGAAATTGAATGGTGCTTACTGGTTCTGGTGACAGGCAAATAGCACATTGCCCTTTTTTTCCAGCGTTGCCAAAGAGAAGCTGGGAGAATACTACATCAGAGTTATTGCATATAGTTTGCTCTCTCTTGTATCGCCCTGGGTGAGATTCTTTGACAGCAGGGCTAATTTGATTCCCACACCGCGCGAAATGTACAGCCCGGGCATTTGGGGCAGCACACGCATAACATTCAGCTTCAACACCGTCAAAGCACATCTCTTGCCAATTTTTAGGTTGGCTCTTAAGTGTAACAGCATCACATCCACAACCAGTGCAACGAGGTCTCACTCGAGCACAAGACACAACTGGTCGGTCCTCACACCAGCAGCATATCGTGAAGAAACCTTCTTTACTTGCAGCATTATACCTCTCAATATCAGCCTCGCCCTCAATTGCTGCCCTCACATTGTTGCTGGCGCGGATTGTTGAACCTTCCATGGGATTTGCCACTGGCTGGGTGACAATACGTAGGGCGGGTGGTCCGTTTGTTACCGGTGGTGGGGAAGGCGCTGATCGTGAAGCTGCTGGCGGCGCCACTGGGAGCGGCTCTGCTGGTCGAGATGCAATGGGGGTCGGCTGAGGGGATGTGGGTGCTGGATGTGTAGAGGGTGGGGGCACAGAGGTGACTGGCTGTGAGGAAGTAGAGACAGGTGTGGCGACCGGCTGAGTTGTAAGTACCCGGCTTGATTGAGAAGGTTCAGGGAGTGCGGGTTGTATTGGTTGTACTGGCTCCACGCGATTTGCACAAAGTTGCCTGGCTGATGAATCGGTTACCTGTGTTGGTGGTGAAGGTGTGCGGATTGGCTGGGAAGGATATGACGGTATGGGAGTTGATGGTTGCAGTGTTGTCGGGCCGGGATTGTTAGCAGTAAACCTGTTCTCTTGTGGAGAAGGCATCGGCTTGTTTGGGGTACAACAAAGATTGTTGGTGGGCACTTGGGAGTCGTTCGATGCTGTGGAATGGGGTTGGAGTGTTCTAGGTTTTGCATTCGCGGAGGAACATGGACTTGGCGCCTCTTCAATACCAGAAGACCTGAGAGGTGTGGGTGTGGCGCCAGGACTTTGATTGTTCAGAGCGCCAAGAACACTATATGCGCCACTATAGATACCAGAACTGGGACTCCCTAGATTCATGCCTCCTATACCGCAAGTGAGTGGCTGTTGTGCCACAGGACCTTGCTGAGACATGTTCTGCATGCCGTTCTCGTGATACTGATTCTGGATGAACGAGGACTGCACTTGGCCTGGATTTTGCCATTGAGTATTGGGGTTGTTAGTTCTTTGGTTAGGCGCCGTCGTAGGCTGACTTGGGTGCGCCGGCTGCGGCGACCGGTGCTGCTGGTTCTGTTGTTGCGCCACCGCCGCCGGCGGCCCAGGGACCCTTATCGGCGTAGGAATGGGCATCGGCGTGGGCGGCGGCATAGCAGTGTAGGAGGCACCATGCCCAGACTGGCGCAGCACCTGCGGGCTGGCGTTGGCCGCGCCAGTACCTCCCGGGGAGCGCGCAGGAGTGGGCGAGGTGTTTGGCATGACAGGGCCGACGACCGCCGGCTGGCGTGCCTGCGGCGGCGTGAAGGGTGTCGGCATGCTCACTGGCGGCGGGGTCCACGCCTGCTGCTGCTGCTGCTGTTGCTGCTGTTGTTGCGTCTGCGGGGGCTGATTGTAGGTGTTGGTGTGGTTGTAGCCCGTGTAGCCCGTGGGGCCGCCGTATTGCGGCTGCTGCTGCGGCGGCGGAGGGTTTTGGTTGTAGGTGTACGTGTATGGTGGGTTGGCCTGATAGTTAGTATGTGCCTGTGGCTGCTGCTGCGTATACGCGGACGGGGGCTGGGGGGAGTACGTTGGCGGCTTGAACGCGGCGGGGGTCCCCGGGGGCTGGTGCGGAGTTCTGGGGGAGCCGGTGGCCGCAGCGGCGGGGTGCGCCACGTAGTTGCTCTGGTACGGCTGCTGCTGCTGCTGCGGTTGCATGTTGTTGGGGTTGTTGTTGAAGCCACCGCTGTTTGTGAGGGGGTTGTACGGCGGGTACATGGCAGGAGGACCCCCGCCGCCGCCGCCGCCGCCACCGCCACCGCCACCACCACCACCTGGCCAGCCTCCCCCGCTGCCTCCCATGGGCGTCTGCTGCGGTGACTGGTAGCCGTAGTAGGACTGCGGCGGTGCGGTCTGGCTACTCTGTAGGTTGCCGGGGGTGTTGGCTCTGTTTTGCCAATTCTGCATCCCCGCGGTGTGTGTTGCTTTTGTGTTTTTTTTGTGTGTTTTGTTGGTTTGGTATTTGGCTGCGTAACAACAAGTTTCTAAAAAAAGTTCGTGGGTACTCTCCAACTTGGGGAGTTTTTTCCGTAGTTGTCAGACTTTCCACTACCAGAGGTGTCCAAATTCCACGTGCAATTCATAGTTATTAACATGGGGCACGTCGAGTTTGGTTTGGGCGACAGATGCACAGTGGTTTCATCAGTTCAAGGAAAAACTCAAGAAAAACCAAAAGAGTGTCGGTTATGTCGTCGCGGGTAATCCTGGTAGCTGGTCCGCCCGGCTCAGGCAAAGGAACCCAGTCTAAGTTACTCGCTGCCAAACTTGGGTATGGCCGTCGCATTCCCCTGCGTTTTTTTTCCCCCTTTGTGCCTTCAAAGGGGGGGGTTCTGTACCCAACCCACGAGCTTACTTTCTTTCCCTCACCTCTCCCCGCAGAATGTTGCATGTATCCACCGGCGACATATTCCGCGAAGCCGTGCTGCGCGGCACCCCCCTTGGGCGCCGCGTCGAGCCCTACATCGCGCGCGGCGGCTTCGTCCCCGACGACCTCGTCATCGCGCTCATCCACGACCGCCTGTCCCGCCGCGACCTCTACTCCGACGTCGCCTCGGCGCCCGCGGTGCTCCTGGACGGCTTCCCGCGCACCGCCAACCAGGCCCGCGCCCTCGCCGCCGCCGTCGCCGTCGAGCGCGTCCTGGTCCTGCAGGCCTCGGACGACGTCTGCGTCCGCCGCGTGCTGGGCCGCCTCGTCGACCGCGACACCGGCGCCCTGTACCACGACGCCCTGTCCCCGCCGCCGCCCGACGTCCCCGCGTCCCGCCTCGTCCGCCGCGCCCACGACCTCGACGAGCGCGTCGTGCGGGCGCGGCTGCGCGCCTACTACGCCCAGCTGGGCCTGGTCCTGCCCCACTTTGGCGGCCGCATCCACGTAATCGACGCCGAGCTCCCGGTCGACCAGGTCCACGCCCTGATGGTCAAGTGTGTGAGTGCCACCCCGGCTCCGCAAAAACAGACTCAGAGTGCCGCGAACGCGAGCCAGAATCAGGCTCAGAACCAGAGTTCGAAGCAGCAGGCAAAGTGCGCTATTTGCTTGGATTTGGTGGCTGATCACCTTGTTGTTCCATGTGGGCACCAGTGTGGGTGCAGTGGGTGCTTGGTTGCAATTCAGAGGACCACTAATGAGTGCCCGATTTGCAGGGGTGCTATTAGCGGGCTCGTTCGGGTGTATTCCTGCGGAATTCTTGAGCCAGATACTGAGAACACCGGAGTTCTGAAGCTGGAAGAAATCGACAGTGAAATTCCTGTTACAAATACACCCCCTAACAACGTACCCGCTTCCCCGACTTTGGCTCAACTACTCGGCTTGAGTGCTGACGTAGATGTTAGCACTCCTGTAAGTGCTTCTCCAACCTCTGAGCGTTCAGTATATGCCCCCTTATCTGCATTCAATATATCGGCACAAACAACAACGCCAACGCATGCTCAAGAGGAATTCTCTTCCACGGCAACTGCGACCCCCACTAAGCCCACTACCACACCCACTGCAAGTAGTTCGGCAACGTCACAGACCTCTGATGGTTGGGAGGAAGAAGAAATGGATCAGGGGCATAAGTTCACCCCTGGTCTTATTCAAGTGAGCGTGACACCTTGTGAACCTGTAGTTCTAGGTTCAACTGCTCCTGTGAATGTTAGCATAGGAATTAAAGTACCTGATCTCACAAAGAGACTTCCTGTGGACATCTGCTGCGTAATTGATATAAGTGGATCTATGGCGGAGACTGCGAAATATCAAGACGAGCATGATAACAGTGTTCTACACGATGATGGTATAACCATTCTGGATTTAGTGAAACACTCTGTCAAAACTGTTATGCACATGCTTACTCCAGAAGACCGTGTGGCTTTGGTTGCTTTTGATGACTATGCCACAACTCACTTCCCACTCTCTGAAATGACCCCCTCTGGTATGAACACAGCAAACCAAGCACTAAACCGAATGCAACCTGCTGGATCCACAAACATCTGGTCTGGGCTTCTTGCAGGGCTGGAAGCACTCCGAGACACTTCAAAGACTGGTCCCAGAAAAAAATTTGTTCTACTTTTGACAGATGGCCTACCTACCATTGTACCACCTCATGGGCATACTGCCGAATTGCGGAAATATGTTGAAAAATACCCAGGTTTTACGTTTCAGATCAATACCTTTGGCTTTGGGTATATTTACGCCTTCAAATGTAATTATCTATCTAAACAATTCCAAGTTATGGTGTTGATAGCGATTTGCTAACTGAACTGGCAACCATGGCTGGAGGCACTTTTGCTTTCATACCGGATGCCAAAATTGTTGGCACATGTTTTGTTGACAGTGTTTCCAATGCTGTCAGTGGAATGGTGCAGACATCGACGCTGCACCTTATCCCCCAGAATGGCGCCCGTTTTGCAGGAGATGTCCTTGGCGGGTTGCCTACATCAAATACCGAATGGGGGAGAATGGTATCCCTTGGACCTTTACAGTGTGGTCAGATGCGAGATATTGTTGTACCTATGCACATGACTTTTTCTAGTGAGGAGTATCTTGAGGTTGTTTTGGTCTACACAAGGTAACAATGCCCCCGTAAAAAACCGGTTTAATGTAATGCAATATGCAGCCCGGAGGGTTCTGAAATAAGAGAAGTGATATCTGGTAACGCCAAAACACCATCTATGGATTCTATGGCCGCACTCGTGCGATGCAATGTTGTTGACTGCTTAAATCAAGTCGTGAAACTTGCTTCAAATAGGCAAGGAATGACTGCGAACCGTCAGCTTGCAGAGATGAAAACGAAAATAGCGCAAATTGAAACTTCCCAAGGTGCAGATTGTGATATTCGTATCCGCACACTCTCCGCCGATGTGCAGGGCCGAGTTACTAAGGCGTTATCCACAAAAGAACGATTCATGAGGTGGGGAAGACATTATGTGAGAGCACTTGTCAGAGCGCACCAGATTCAGATTTGCACTAATTTCATGGATTCCAGTTTACAAGTATATTGCGGGAAGCTTTTTGTAGAGGAGAGAAGCAGGGGTGGCAAAATATTCAAAAATCTTGAGAAGCCAAAAAGGATTCCTCCAGAACCCAAGCCGGCTCCAACCGTAGCACCCACAAAGCCTTCAACTCCACAGACACCTTCTCCCCAGATTCAACAGTGGCAACTTCGTCAGATTCAACAACTTCAGCAGTTACAATTCGAGGAAGAGCAACGTATTCAAGCACAGAGGGCAGCTCAAGCACCACCACCTAGTTTCCGAACGCCATCTCCACCTCCTATTTACAGGGAACCATCACCTCCACCTGATAACAGCATGGATAATTACTATGCAGGCTCTAGTGGTGGTTGCTTTGCTCCAGGTTGCAGAGTAAACATTGCCGCAAGCCCGGAATCCAGTTTCTCTACTACAACCATTGACACCTTAAAAAGAGGTGACAAGGTGCTAGTTGCTGGCGGAATTGCCTCTGTCATGTGTGTTATTAAAATCAGTTCACATTCCAAGCCTCTATATGAACTACCAAGTGGTCTACAAATCACTGGGAAACACCCGATTAGGGTGAAAGGTATGTGGCACCCAGCAAGGGATATCACAGGTGCCAAAGAGGTAGCAAACCCAAGCGGAATAGTTTACAATCTGGTTCTTGATTCCTCTCACGTTCTTCTAGTCAATGGTATGGAGTGTGCAACATGGGGGCATGGTATGCAAGGCAAGTCCCCCGCCGAGAAGAAGTGCATTGAGCATTACTTTTATGGAACTGATAAAATAATTGCTGCACTGACCTTCATGGATGGCTGGAGCAGTGGCTTTATCACTGTGACAGGAAGCATAAGAAACAAACAAGGAGTGCTAGTGGGATTCACACAGTGATTGGAACCAATGTAAAAATACACCTGTTGGGGCTTGTTGTTTTCAAAAACAAAGGGTGGAAACCCTCCCACAATTATACGTACTGAAACCTTTGCACCAGAATCGGGGAGCCCGTTGGGCTGTTTTATTGGCTGGGTATTGTGTCTAAAGTGACTTTACTTCCTCGAAACACCTTTTGTTTTAGTTAAATAGAATGCGTATCTTCCAGAGAGATTCATCGAGATGACATTCCTTCAGAATTCATCCTAGAGCTCTGACCCAATGCAAGGTGGGTTGTAGCCCTCACCAAACCCTCCTGCTTCCAAGTTGAAGTACCCGCAAGGGTACAACATCTTGGGAGTACTCAAATCTGTGAAGCACGCAACCACGCCAGCCAACCCGTTTTTTTTTGTCCCTGGGTTGTGGATCACCTTCCTTCTTTGGGGCCTTGTTTGTCTTTTAGAGGTTGGCACTGAATTGTGCCTTTTGTTCACTGCTGTTGATTGAGAATGCACTGGGAATCGAACAAGTGAACCGGGGATTACTGCCTGGTACAAATAAATACGAGTGACGTCCTCTGCGTGAGTCACACTGTTATTAAACGAACGTAACAGTCCCTTTTTGGCGAAAGAGCCAAGATCTTGGCGTTTACTGTGGAAAGCCAGTGAAGTGAAGGAACAAGGGCATGATCAATCCGCCCAATAAACAAACAGCTTAATTAATTACGTATGGGTGATAGGGAGACAGAGGCCGGTGTTATTACTGGTGAACCGGCTGCCGTAGTGAGCGAAGATGACAGCAGCAGTGTTTCCTCTTCGGATCGCGCCGACGAAGAACAACCAAGCGATATGCAACGCCACCATCACCACCACAAAAAGCACCGCCATCGCCACACGAAGAGCAAGTGCCTCTGTTGTTGCAAAAGCGGCGCCAAGCACAAAAAGAGCGAGGAGGAGAAAAACCTTGATCATGTTGACAAGAGCACGATGTGGACCTTTTGGTTCAGGCTGCTGAACAGCCCGGCAAAGTGCTTGAAGTCACGGGGAAAGGATGGGTACATGGCTGACACAAACAGCACAAACGGCCTCACACCCACAACTTATTTACTGGAGCACGAGGACAAGCTGGACGATGGGTGGCATGACTGCAGTACCTTTCCATGTGGCTCCTTGATAGTAGTTTTAACCTGGATTGCCATTATTGGAGCTACAATCTACTTCCCAATGAAGTTTGTTAACGCTACAAATCGTATGTTTCTTGCTTCATTTCTTTCCAACTAAAAATCCAACACAATACAGTCAATTTCAAACCTCCCCGGGGATCTGCTGCAGAACTGGCTAATGATCAGTATAAGCAGTACTTTCCCGACTCAGGAGGGTCTCTTCCAATGCTCGTTCTGATATCTGTGACTGAAGATGCACCCAATACCACAACTGTCTTATCTCCTTGGGTGAAGAATGCCACTGACTACATTGTGACTAGTCTCATGGAATCAGAGGTCCGTGACCAACTTTCCTCTTCACTTTGTTCCTGCTCACTCTCTGCAGTATGCAAGCAGAATGTACTCAATAGTTGGCCATTACACCCTTAATACAACAAGTAACTACACTGGTTTACTTGTGACACCCGATCAAAAGATGACAATTATATCCTTGAGTTACTCAATAAGCACCGCCGGCTTTGGCATAGTGGAGTTTGTCAGGGACGTTTTGGATACACTGAATCTGTCAAACAATAGCTACTTATGTGAGGTCACTGGGCAAGAACCTCTGTTCTTGGACATGAATATAGCTGTCGAATTAGATTTGCTGAAAATGGACTTGGTATTTTCTTTTTCTTTCTTCTCTCCCTAATGCGGGGGGAAAAAGATATCATTCCCACTAGCAATGGTTATCATTGGTCTAGTTTTACGGAGTTCGACTCTTATTATTATCCCAATTCTCAATGTTATTATCTGTAACATTGTATCATTTGGGCTGATGTACCCCATTGCTCTTGTTTTGGATGTTGCTTCTTATTGCCCGCCTGTCATGATGGTAGGTTCACTGAGAAGTACGCCAATCTCACTTCCTATCAGTCAATAACAGTTGCTCTCAATATCGACTACTGCCTCTTTCTACTCACAAGATACCAAGAGGAATTGCGTGCAATGAAACCACACTCAGCTGCTGTGTATGCTATGCTTAAGGTTTTTCATTGAATTCCTTATTACTCACCACTGAATATCAACATAGCATTCTGGTTCGATTATTGTGACAAGTGGTGGAATTTTACTGTTCTGTTTCTTGAGTTTATGCCTCTTCCCACTTTCCTTTATATCATCCTTTGGAATAAGCACTGCGATAACTTTGGTATAATTTATTCCTTGTTGATGCTCTTTCTAATCATCTGCTGCCATTTATGTAAAGGGGTGCACACTTTTAATAAATACCTCTTTGACGCCCTCTTTGCTGTTACTTTTCAGTGGGTTCTTTTCCAGTCCGTTTCCTTGTCTGAAGCGATGTCGTCGTTCTTACAAGCCAAGCAAACTAAATGCAAAAACCAACAGTGGAGATAAACCTAGCGAATCGGATTATGGCGTAGCCAGATCGACCTCTCCTTCTTCAGCAGAAATACAACCCACTGGCAAATGTTCAGAATATACTTTAAAATTCTGGAAGAAGTACTCTGCCATTCTCACGCAAGACTGGAGAGCCAGTTTGTGTATAGCAATAGCAGTTGTGATTTGCTTTGTACCCGTGATCTACTATTTCCGATTCTATACGACAAGTTACAATGATACCCAAGTCCTCCCCTCTGAGTCAGCCTCTATGGATTGCCTTGTACACCTACAGGAGGGGTGGCCAGCCGGAATAATTTCACCTTATACTGTATTGGTTGTGTCTAATAGAAGCATATACACACCTGCTACATATCAAACCCTTGACGCCTTTGCACAGGATATAGCAGCAAACGTTGGAGGTTCCAACAACCTTGCGGAGTCTTATGCTAAATATTCATTAGGAATAACCATTGATAGTGTTACTTCCATTAGCAATATTATGGGCAGAACTATATCTTGGCCCGAAGCGATGGTTCTCCTACTTGTGGACTCGCCTTACAGAGACCTTTGTGGAGCTGTGTGTATCCTATGAGCTGAAAAAGAAATTTAAAAGGCAACAGATGGTCAGTACCACAGAAAATGCAACCTTGGTTACAGTAATTACAAATTTTGATCCAAGTTCAAATATTAGCGGCTTCGTGACTGCTATGCGTGTCTATACTGACGCGTATTCCAAGGATGGTTTTGAATTTTACCTGGTAAAAATATGTCTTTACGGTGATCTCTCATACACCTCCCTAGAAGTCACAGTATTGTGATGAAAACGATGCAGTGGATCGAGTGCTGGAAATGTTTCCTTTTATCACTGGAGTTGCAGGTTTTCTTGTGCTACTTTTACTCGCAGTGGTACTGCCCATTTATTTTTTTTGTTTTACTTTAACACCCAACCCACGGGAAAAAAGGCTTTCAAGTCATTGGTGGTGCCTCTTAGAACACTTCTTACAGTCTTCCTATCTATGGGATTTGTTTTTGGCCTCGTTGTTATGGTGTTCATCAAAGGATACTTCTCACCACTGATAGAAGTTTGTATTTTCAATCCCTGTTGTTATTTGCTTATCATTTAAACCTTAGCCATTACCCGACGGTATTTATTGGTTTTCTCCCATAATTGCTTTTGTACTACTTCTGGGACTTGCTTTAGATTACGACGTCTTTCTCTTCTCTAGAATAAATGAACTCCGACTGGCTGGGTATGTCCTAACAACAAAAAAACTACACTCCTTACTCTCCATGAAGGTATGCTCCCAAACAAGCCGTAGCACTGGGGCTTCAAATGTCTGGTCCAATCGTCATTTTTGCTGGAATTATAATGGCTGTTGCCTTTGGTGCTCTTTTGTTCTCCCTTATTGACGTGGTCTTACAGATGGGATTTTTCCTCACTGCTGGTAAGCAAACTTCATTATCTCCAACTGTTCTCACTTAACAAAGGCGTGCTTGAATTCACTTTTGTCCAGTGTTGCCTGTTTATACCGTGTATAGTTGCATTACTGCAGAATTCCAACTGGTTACCACGGCTTCATATCCCTATCACCAAATTCGTAACACCCTAAAACCCACTCTTAAAAAAACTAGCTATTACCTCACCCTTAAGTTTGTGGTACTGTAGAGGTGCGCCATTTACCCTTGTTCAGACTTGAAAAGGAAAGAGAAATTTGTTGCTAATTTGGGATTGAGGGAACGATAGCCACAAAATACTTGACCCACACCCTTGAATCCTTTCGTTTGGAAGCTTGCACGCTCACACTCCCAACGGTAAAAAATGAAAAAAAAAAAAAACGCCGACAAGCTGTGGAAACGACACTAAAAAAAAAACAAAAATAATCTAAGATGCAAGCTGAGGTTGCGGCTCTTCGTAAAGTGCGACAATACCCGATTCTTTCGTGTGGTCGTGTTTCGTTTCTTTTGTTTGTGGGTCTCAAAGATGGTGGTGTTATTAGGAGGTGGAGTACATCCGAGCGCGTGCCGTCTTGGTCGCGGAGGTTATTTCTATCAGGGCCGAGCTAGAGGCAATCAGGGCCGCCGCTGTGTCTCTGAAGCAAGGTATGTTTCAAGTTTTTGTTGCTTTTTTTTTTTTTTTTCTCTTGTTTATTCTTTTACTAAGTTCATAATATTACTATCTCAAAGTTGTTTAACGTACTCATCAAACATAGCGCCACCTGCTTCTGCACCAAAAACAGAGCCAACACCTGCTCCAAAGGTTGAACCCACACCCGCTCCCAAGCCAGAAACGAAGCCAGCCCCCAAGCCAGAAACTAAGCCGGCCCCCAAGCCAGAACCTGCACCTGCCAAGGTAGAACCTACCCCAACCCCCAAGGCAGAACCAGTTAAACCAGTATCTACAACACCTGCGAAACCAACACCCACCACAACTCCAACCCCAGCCAAAGTTGAACCCGCAAAACCAGCTACAGCGGCGACTCCAACAAAGCCAGCTACCCAAACCCCAGCCAAGACCGAACCTGCAAAACCAGCTACAACTACCGCAACTCCAGCCAAATCGGAGCCAGCCAAGCCCGCTGTCACTGCCTCAATTCCACCCAAGCCGGAGCCAGCTAAGCCCGAGCCAGCCAAGCCCGCTGCCACAACTCCCGCTAAGCCAACTACCACTTCAACCCCAGCTGCCACTCCTACAAAGCCAGCAGCAACTACACCCGCAAAACCTGCAACTCCTTCCACTCCAACTCCGGCCGCCACAGCCCCAGCAGCAACCCCATCATCACAGTACCCTGTTCACACACTGGAGGAGTTGCATGCAAAGCCCAAGGGCCTTGACAATTCACATTTAGAGGTATGCCTTTCCCATTAACTCTGGCGTGAGTGTTCTAACTCTCTGGTTTAGTTGTATCTTTCCGATGATGAATTCATGAAGATATTCAAGGTGAACAAACCGCAGTTTGCCAAACTTCCCGGCTGGAAGCAAACACAGCTGAAGAAAGAGCACAAACTCTTCTAACAGGTTACCCCCTTAACAGAGGACAATCCATGTACACGAACGAAAACCAAATCAAAGCACACAAAGACTCGTCTTTGTCTTTATCCTGTCTTTTTCTCGTGTCCCCTTCTTTGATGTACGAAAGCGACGAATCGATAAATTCAGCAACTTTCGTTGAGGGAAAAACCAACAACGAGAAAATCCATGCGAAATTCAAAACAACAACAAACTGCCCTGTGGGAGCCATAATCACAATCTGCCTGGGTCTCAATGGCAAGAGCACGACAAACCAAGTGGAACGAATTTGTGGTGTGTTTGGCGGCGGTGCTGAGCGCCACTGCCTTTGAAATTGTGGGATGCGAAGGCACTATCCCAGGGTGCTCATGGACAGATCCTCCTTGTGGTGATGAACCTGCAACTATTCCACTTTTTGATTCTGGTGTGTTTTGGTTACATGAAATGAATGGGGCTTCATCTTTAAGCTCAGCTTCCAGCTTTATTACTTTCCATTCTTACTTTCCCACTTCATTAATACCCGTGCACAACAGATGACAGCATCAGCATTTATTGGCTCGAGGCTCCTTTGATGGAGTATATATTTGGAAACCTTTTAGGTGCTTTGGGGATGAAACATGCCGCTATTGGGATACACAGCGACAAGCTTGGCCGTAATTACACGTATGTCCTTTATGTTTTGAAATACATTTCTAAATAATATAATATTAAGAATCGAGTATGTCGGAGAGTATGGATTCTTCAACACTTCTATTCCTCACTTGATGACTGAGCCTGATGGATCACAAGACCTGTGAGATGATTTTCATCCTTCAACTTTTCCTTAATGTATTCCATTTTGTGCAGTCTTTGGTGCGATAGTGGAGCATTATGTACAGAAAATGATATCGACCAGTGGTACTTCAACCATACACAGTGGCCTTCTGCAAATATCTGGCTGATTGGGAAAATTGGGTTTGCACTACAAATGTCGAAATAAAGAAATGTTCACCAACTCACAAGAGGGGCTGCATTCAATAAGATTAATGATCTCATATACTCATATCAGGCACCATACTACAATTTATGGTTCTTCTCTTCACTACTCTTTTCTATGCTCACTCTGGCTAGGTTGGTGATGGACCGCAAGACAAGTGAAATATACCTGGATTCTTACACTTGCCAAACATTTGCACTTTGGTTGCTGGACCAACTCTACGGTTTGCAAAGAAAGCAATATCCTCGCCTAATTTACAAACTTTTCTAGCGGAGGGCGCTACCTTCTACTGTGGACAAGAACTCGACTCCACTGATGCTGTGGTTTACAGGTTCCTCCTTAGGAGTTTCGTTTGCTTATAATAATGAGGATAGTGGTCAGCCGCAACTTGCAGATTATAATGATCCCACCACACATGCAGAAATTATTGACTTCTACACATTCTGGCAACTCTCCTGGAACATGACACTAAGGTTGATTTTTTATCCCCGTCTCCACGTGTTGCTTACTCTTCTAATCCTACTTTCATACAGCGAACTCCTTGAGGACATAGATGGGATTGCCACTGGTAAGTGACTATTTTGGTTGATGAACTGTATTATCTCACTTGTTACCCACAGACCCTTTCAAGTTTGTATATGCCCCTCAGCAATACTACTACCTCGCGCCTGAAGTGCCTTATATTGGTGTGCATACGAGCTATCACCCTCAGCCAGGGTGCAATAATTAATGTGGCAAACCCCGTTCCCTCACCCCTGTATTCCAAAAAAAAAAACAAAAAGTGGTAAAGTTATTAAAAGCATCCTTCACACGAGGGACTTCTCCATCTATTTTCTGCCTTGCATAATCGAAGAATCCAGGCCTCGTAATTTCATCAACAGGTTGTTGCAGCCACAAAATAATGTGACCTTGCCGTTTCGCCTTTCAGTTGACACGCGAATTTCGCCGACACCAATCCAAGACGAAAAATGGCGTCCTGGTCCTCCTCCTCCTCCTCCTCGTCGTCGTCTTCCTGCTCGTCGTGCTCGTCTTGTTCCAGCTCGTCCTCGTCCTCGTCCGACTCCCCCCTGCCGGCGTCGCCGCCTGCCGCGCCAGCCCCTCCTTCGGCAGCCGCAGCCTGGTCCTCCCTGCTGTGCAGGGTGCTGCCGCTGGTGCTCTCGAGGGTGGACGCAGCCGCGGCCCCCTGTGGGTGGTGGGGGGCATGCGCCGTGGCGCTGTGCGAGGCCCTGTGCCGCCACGGCCCCCTGTGGGCCGCCGTGGAGCAGCCCGCGGTGCTCGCCCTGGCCCGCGCGCAGCAGGCCGCCGTGCTGGCCGGCGACTGTGGGACCGGTTCCGGGCTGGCACCAGCTACTTCGATGCCAGAGTACGAGGAGGGATTGAGACAGCTCTTCATATCGACTCTGCTTCACAAGAACGCTGTGAGACTGTCCGTTGCCTTGTTCCGCGCACACGGGGATATTTTAATGCCGGTACAGTCTGATGACGAACGGCCGTTCATTTGATCTAGTACTATAGGTCTGCAAGCCTGCTGTGATTACATGTCGGGGAGTGAGTCCAAGAAATGCCCCTCTGCCATCTCGGTTGCACAATCAGCAAATTGATCCTGGATGGAAATCGCTAATAACCGCATGCCAAGGAGGAAATTTAGTTGCTGCAAAATGGATTCTGATGAACTGCCACAACTATGGGAAAAACAAATCTTCGAGGTAAAGAAACCTTTCATTGTTTACAAATAATATTCACAGCAAAGAAAGACCCTGTGAAGAGTATCTTCTTTTCTTCAACAGCAAAGAGAAGTCGCCCATTTCCGCCGCATTTTCAACATGTCAGAACCAGGTCATCGACTGGCTGTTGGGTTCATTCCCACTTCCTCCGATTGAATTAAGGCCAGACCCACAATCTTGGTTGGCCAATCTTGTGTCGTGGCCAAATGAAGCAGAATTGGAGAAGGCACTGCTCCGACTGGAGCATGTAGCTAACTATGACTCTGTTTTTGGGAAAGCTACTCGCTTTGTGCTTGGTGACCAGTTCAATGAATCATTTGGGAAGCACTTATCCTCATCTGATATGCGCGGAAACTTTCAGCTATGCAAGGTACATGTCACTGCTATTTCCAAGTTTATCTCTTAACTTCGTTAGATCCTATTGCTGAGGTACAACCTATCTTCAACACAAGTCTGTGGTAGCTTTCAGAAATTATGTGAGGATGGAAATACCAATGCTGTTCTGTGGCTACTCAATCACTGCGAGGGGATGGCATCAACAAGTCTACAAGCTATCTTCTGCACAGGCTCACGAGAAGTCATTGAACTGGCTGAACTAAAGCACAAGAAACCAGTGCCTGTGCGAAAAGAACAGCTCTTTTCTTTTTTAGCCAGAGGTTCACTCAAAGATGTTGTCTGGGTAAATGAGCACTTCAACTTAGCAACAAGTACCTCCCTAAAGTCTATTCCTGGTTACTAACAACTACCCATTCTCTTTTAATTAGATTGTTACAGGAAAGAGGTCACACTAGCGCTACTTCCCAATCCAGAGAGAGCAGCAATTTTTGCGTGGTTTATTGAAAAATGGCGGGACTCATGGGGTTGTTTTGATGCCGGTGACCTGGATGTAATTCTGGGCACAGCCGATGTGGACTTCATTGAAACATTTGCTAGTGTACTGCACATTAATGAAGAGCATTGGCACAATGGTGCTAATGTTGCCGGTTGGACTCTGTTCCCTGAGGCCAATGTACCTGTAGATACACAAAAAGCAATTTTCAAAGCTCAATACCTCATGAGAAAGTTCAAAATCCCCCCAGAGGAAGTACGGGATTGGGCACCAGCTTACATCAAGGTTCACCACAGCAGGGACCACATAGAAGCTGTGAAAGCCTTCCTTGGTATAGAAACCTCAATATCTAGTAACATAACAATTGCTGACAACTACTTGTAGAGTCTTTTGTACTGTAAAGATATACTTAGAGTGCATAGGGTCGCCTTGCTGGCTACTCCACAAAGAACATAGAAACTAAGGGGGAAAAAAAAATACAGGCTAAAATGCTTGTTCTTTCAAAACCGTTTTGGTGTTCCGAGAATGGAACCGGTGAGTGGAAGACTACTAGTCATTTGGGGTGGGATCGGCTGTGTGGGTGGTGGATGGAGTTGGGAATTGGGTGGTGGGTTGCTGCACAAAACGGGGTACACTGCTGCTGGTTGTTGTGGATTGGGCGGAAAGATATAACGCCCAGGAGGTGGATATGCTGGAAGCGCTGCTGCATTGGGTGAAGTGGGTTGATGAGGTATGTATACATAGGGCTGTGGCGGCATATAACTTACAGTGGTGCGTTGTTGAGGTACAAATGCAGAGGGTGGAAGTGCTGGTCGAGTTGCCACGGGTGGCACTGGTGATGGATGCGGGGGAGGGTAAGCCGGTTGTCTTGGCGGCTGTGGCTGTGCCTGGTAGTGAGGTGGTATGTGATGGGATAAAGCAGGCGGCGGGAGTGGCCCGGTAAGGGGTTGCTTTTGTTGTGGCAATACGGAGGGTGGTGGTGCTGGCTGCAGCGTGAGAGGGTGCCCTGGTGGTAGTGCCTGTTGACGAATGAGTGTAGTTGGTGGTTGTTGTGGGTAATGTAAAGGTGGTACAATATACTGAGGTGGTGGTGCCCGGCTTGTGGTTGGTTGGTTGTTGAAGGAGTGTGAGGGTTGTATGGGTGCATGAGGATTCCCGGAAAGCTGTTGGAGTGGCGTAAAACAGGTCGGCTGGCTGCTCTGGCTACTGGACAATGGCGTTGGCGAAGGGGAAGTGCTGGTGCACAGTTGGGGATTGACTCTGGTTAGTTCTTCAGGATCTGGGCATGCCCCCAAAATATCTAAGGCAAGGTCATTGACCTGATTCTCAACATCCAGCATTGTTTTTTCTGCTAATTCGGAAGCATCCAGCAAGATCTTCTGAGCACCCCTAAGTAAAACAAGAGCCTTGGAAGCGTCGACTTGAATTGAAGCTTGGCAATTGGCTAATTGTACATTAATGGCATTGATGTGACCAGTAAAAGCTTCGCGGTGTTTTTTAAACTGCTCATGGAGTACGTTTGCCTGCTTTTCTTTAATATGAGCTTCAATTGCTAATTGACTGAATTTGGGGTTGTTTGCATGCAGGTCAATTTTTTGTAAGGCCAATGTGATTTGTTCCATGTCATCAACAATCTTGGTCTCATTATCCCGAGAGACACCTTGAATCTCGAGAAGTTGTTCAGAAACCTTCTCGGACGCTCGAATAAGAGAGTTTATATTTACACGTTTCGGCCCATTATCAATGGTGACCGCTTGATCTGCAAATGTAAGTTGGGAACGCCTTCCACTGCAAGTTCAAACCTTCGTAATCCTGCTCGAAAAGTGAGTCGAGAAGCGAGCCTGGTCTAGTAGCTTGGGGATTACTGGCCACTAAGTCGGTTGGGGGAGTAGTACTCTGGGCCGAATCCGAAGGAAGTTCCTTGTACTGAAGGGGTTGAACCCAAGAAGGTAGAAAGGAAGGAAAACCTCTATTGCGCTTTTGTTTTGAGATACTTCCTCTTCCTAGGGGCTTTAAGAAGAATATCCAAATTGAAAGAGATACATCTGAAATTGAGATGAAAAGGTCCCCAGAGAGTGTGTGAAGCTGCCGCATAAGATAACAATAATGTTTTACAAGGAATGAGCCAGTAATTTGCAGGACATCTTCTTTGCTAACCTTTGCAGAAGTCTGCGAAACTGTTACAAGAGGAAAGTCCACAAAAGGCAATACTATCAAAGAAAAATCTCCAAAGAGTGTAGAAATATTCCATTCTGCAGCAATAGCCCTACCTTGTGTGGATAATTTTTCTGGTATGAGAAAGTGACAAATCAGCTCTATGACGTTGAGAATGTGCCTTCTCTGTTCTACATTGCTTTGTTTCACCTTTTTGCTTGTCAAGGATTTCGAATCAACCTTGTTTGGTTGGGGAATACTTCATCACAGAAGCGTTGTAGCATTTCGACCATTGCAGATGATGGTTTTGCATTAAATTTATCAGGTAAGTTGGCAAAAAGCCAATCTTTGGCCTTATATTTCTGTGTAAGAAGAACTGCAGTTGCCTTTAGGATTGAAGATTTCTGAGTCTTGAGGCATTCGAACTCAAATGGGAAAGGTTTGACAATAAGCTTTCCCCATAAATGGCATAGCAGATCATTGTGTAGATCTTTGTTTATTCTCCACCGACGATGTAAAGCCTTAGCGATCTGAGAAAGTTGAACAATCAAGCTTCTGAGTGAGTCTTCATTTTTCCCTGAGTCAGATGTAAGTTTATTATTACTGCTGGCTTGCGATACCATGCAAACATGCTTCCAAACGGTGTTGCAATGTGAGGCTCATTTCGGCATGAAATTCCTTTGGCAGTCTTCAAAAGAGTAAGCTCATAATAATGTACAGTATTTGCTACTTGTCAACTTCCTGTTGAAAGGCCGCAATCATTGAGGGAGTTTTCAGAGGTACTTTCGGTTCTGTCACCTACTGGGAATAAGGTACGACTGGACTTGAAGAAGGGGCTCAGTACAGTTTTGCAGGAAACCAGGTCACTTAGCGTCTCCAAAGGGAAAACTGTGTGAAAGGTGGATGCTGATAGGAAAACTTTTCCAGCAAGATATTTTCCAATTATCTTTAATGGTAAGAAACTGAAGGTAATTCAAGATTTTCTTAAACCTGTTTGCGGAGTGTTTTAGAATTCTCTGCAATATTCAAGTGGTTTGAATCAGAAAAAGTTATATACGGAAATATGTTTTGTGCAATAGAGTCAGGGTCCTCTCCTGGCACTAAGAGATCTGCATAGTGTCATTCTATAAAACAAGTGATAGCTCTTGTACGAAGTTCAGGGGAGTCAGGGAGAAACTCAACATAGTAAGTGAGAGTATATTTCTCGAAGAGGAAGCCATAGGGGTTTATTTCATCTGAATTCTTAGACAAAAGCCCGGCAAAGGGAGATACAATACCGTTGTCGTTGCCATTGCGTAAATTGATTAATTTGTTCTGTGTGTCAATAATGGCAGTGACCATGCGAAAAATGATATCGCTTCCCCCCGTTTGAGGCAAGTGTACAAGAGCCAAGAAGGGAGTCCTTTCAGTTATTTCAGGAAATTCTGCTTGTCTGATTTTGTAAGGTGGGAGGAAGATGCTTTAGGAAGAAACCGGAATGAAATTCTGGAGTCCCTCCATGCTGCCAGAAAGTTTGTAAAACTTCTAGAAATTACTTCTTGCACTTCTGGATTGGTATCAACAATAATCTGGACACATTCTCCAATGGATAGGTGGAGCTGCTTCTCTACAGCACATTTTTAGATAGTTCATGTACAATGTAGCCTCACCAGTGAGTAAAGGCGCAAATACATCATTGATATGCTTGTAAAAGGTAACAAGTGCAGGAAGATGTGTTATTGCGTGTAGTTGTGACTTCATATGTAAAAAATCGCGCAATAGACAGTCAGTGGGGAGTTTAGAAGATAACTGAGTCAACAGGCGCCAGCTAACAATGCAGAAGGATGAGGGACTATCTCGGAGAGCACGAAATCTCTTTGATTTGGAACCTCGCTTATAGTACCTATTTCACCTTGTCAATTTCTCAAATTTGTAATGCAGTGAGGAAACATTTCAGGTATCCCAAGGAGGTTAAGAGAATTCTGGTCTTGAACTAAGGAACTAACAAGTTGTTCCTTGGAGATGCATTTGAGGAAGAATTTCTTAATGTTTATTGGAGCAGTGGGTGACGCTAGTATCTAGTAGGAATAAGAGGAGAGAATATCTGAACAAAACAACTTGGCTGAGAGGGTCCATCAAACCACTTTTCCGCAATTCTGCAAGAGTGACACCACTGTTAAGCATAGAAGCACATTTTTGGACAACATGCACCCCATACGCAGCTTTCGTGATCTGATACAGTACACATTCACCAGCTAAAACAAGGTAAGTAGTTAAGTGGGCCAATGATTTTGCCTGTGTTCCAGTTCCCTGGCGTTTTATATGCAGCAATTATTTCTTTAAGACTTGCAGATGATGACGGGGATGTTTCATCTTGAGAACTTTGGAGTGAACTCACTTTACATTGGAAAAGCAAATATTCTAATGGGTAGAGTAATCCTGGACGTTCTGGAGAAAAAAGATCTGGCCTACAAATGTATTTTGTTGCATTGAAGGAGTGAATATCTTCGGCAATAACCTATGGGCCTTTTAATGAAATGAAAAAAAACTTTTAAAAACCTCTGCTATGAGTGAGTAAATTTCGTCAACCCAAGGCTGAGACTTGGTTTCTATCCAGGAATGCAAGAAGTTTGCTGTCCAGCCAAAATCCGCAGATAAATCCCCACTCACCTGCTTTAGAAAGGCATTGCTTTCTGATTCCGCCAGTGTTTGGTTACATAACTAAGATCTAAGCCGTGGAGATAAGTACAGGAGGTACAAACCTTTAAAAAGACCCATAAGTTGCTTTTACAATTATTGGACATCCCTTGCGAACTCTTCCCGAATTCCATGAGGAAATACTCGAAGATATGATGCGCTGCCTCAGAACAACAACAGATCTGATCTGGGAGCAAGAGCTCCGATACGAGGATGAGCCCGTTCTTAAGACGGTCGGCAGCATTGTAGTACTGATTAGTAAATGTGAAGAGGATTTCCACAAATCTTGTACTGGATAGTAAAGGGAATGTAGGATCCAGAGTCGTGATTTTCATAGTATCAAAAAGAAGAAGGAAAACTACTCTTAAGCAATCGAGTTGAAGAAGAGTTTTTGGATATGTAGAGAGAACGATTTCTAGCGAGTTCCTTGGTTTGAGTGTGCAGAAAAAACGACGATATGCTTTCCCCCAGTTAACAAGTAGTGTGCCACTTTTGGGGTTGGGTAGTATTTCCTCCACTAAGCGACGCCATAACAGATCTGACATATTCCTGGTCACCCATTGCTCCATTTCAGTGAGGGTATGGAGTTGCGGCACCTGTTTGATACTTTGAATCTGCTCTTTGCTTGGCGGCGGATCGAGAATTTGCAGGGGTGTCATAAGGGTTCTGAAGTAGCTTATGTCGTGCTCATGAAAACGTTTGATGACAAACAGATTGGGAATATCATTCAATAACGATATACGGTAAGAACGAACCAGGCCTAGAATTATCTCTAAAAACTCCTCCCAACTTTGCCTATTGAGCTCAACATCTGATTCAGAGAGTTGCTTGAACTGCAAGGGATGCAGGCTGTATATTTTAAGAGAGCGCATTAAATAATCCTGCTCAAAGGGCTTCAAGAGAGCTGGATGGCTACTAATGTGCTCAAGCATCGATGATAAGTTTGCGTCATCTTTTATCGACGCATCCGTTTTTTTGTACAGGTCGTGAGGTGTCGGGTTTGTGTGCCTAAGCTCCCGCTCTGCCAACTTGATGTGGTGAAGGACTAATTGGGAAATTGGGTCATAGAAGGGCAATTCACTTGGGAATGGGTGCATTCGTAAAATTGGCACAGCAGGGAACACATCCCTGTACCTGATAAATTCGGCCTGGCTCAATTGGGGTATTGGAATTGTGCAATACACATAATGTACTAGTTCCATCATTATTTCGGCATGTCTCTCATTTTCATTGAAAATGTTCAGGATAGGATTGAGACCGTATGATGAAAGCATCATCCCAAGCATGCGTTTCATGAGTGGAACCATAAAAATATGCAAGGAAGATGAAATTACACCAACAAAGCTTTTGTCACATGTGCCATTGCATATCTCTTCACTCACATTATGGACGAGCTTATACAGAAAGTCCATACTCCAGGATCTACTAAATTGTTCTAGGATACCCTGGAAAAGTGGTGGATTGCCCTCAAACATTTTTCTCAGTATGTCATAACGCTGGCTTGGTGTTGATAGGCCATAGAACTCTCTTGCTTCTGCTACTGTTAAAGTAGGACAAGCAGCCAGGCCACTTCCAGTCATATTCATACAAAATTCCTGCAACAAGTCAAAGAAGGAATCTTTGAAGGCAACTACGCCAAGTTCAGTTGATTGTTTCAAATTCGTCTCATTGCTAATACCAAACGCCCTTGTTAACCAGGCACGTGGGTTGACTTCTTCAAGTGTTTGCCTTGAGTCATCTTCAATTAGGTGATGTGAAGAGGGCAGTATCCCAAGCGAGTCAATGTAACTGAAATCCCACCCCCTTTGGAAAATGGCTTGATATGCACCAGTCACGCTTCCGATTTCAGGAGGGAAATGCAAAACAACCACAGCAACACGTCTTTCAGTTTCCACTGCCCCTTTCCAAGTTTCATTGATTTCATTTCTCAAGAAGTTGATCTGGCTTGTACTGCAGCGTGCAGTATCCACTGTGCAAAGTAATAGCTTTTTTGTCTTTGATTGGCCAAATTGGTGGACATATTCAACACAGTGCTGACTAGATCCAAAATCTGAAAGGGAAAAAATATCCATCCCTGTAACACCATCTTCAAGTATGGCGGTCTTGTTCATCAATTCCAATAGCCTTTGTCTCAGTTGCTTATTTGTGGAAAGATGAGCAAGTTCTGGGCTTGTTCTCATGAAGATGCACCATTTGGAAGTAAAATCGGAGCAAGAAGAACGGTCTTTCAGTACCAACCCAAGAAATCGAAAGAGGGAAAAGTGCTCCTGTTTGAGCAGATAATTCTCCAGGTACTTCTTGGGAAGCGCCTTACAAAAGTATATCGACTCTGGCTTTGCAAGCTGAAGGATGTGTAAGTTTGCTTCAGCTAGGTAATCCCGTATGTTATCAAGCCAGTGTGTATTGTCAATTTCAAGTTTGATGGGGTGTGACGAATCCCCAAGGTGAGGAGGAAAAATTGGAGCCACATTATCAAAATTCGTTACACCATATGCAGTAGCAGCATTATTTTTGGTCCGCTCAAGAATTAAAAGAATCAGTGAGCAGACTGTTTCAGAGAGATTTGCACCACAGAGAAGGCGAGAGTTGGAAACCTTAATGTGCAATTCTTGGACCATACGATCAACACCACGTTTCAAGACCTCAAATGGCGGAGCGTATCCAAATGGAGAATTGATATGTTTAAGGTTGAGACAGGAACTTTGATAAAATAAGGCATCATCGATGCTAAGAGAATATTTCTCAAAACGGTTCAGGAGGGGAGTAGGTATTTTTTGCAGTGCATTCTTTGGGACATGTACAATCACTCGAAAATCATCGTGCACTATGCAAGGTTGTGTAAATGAACCAGCTGCCAGATTGGCATAGCATATTCTTTTCCGTTTCAGAGGATCCTTATTCCTTTCGTCTTCACTGTTGAACATTACAGTATAATGCCGGTTGAAAACATCGTAGAATGAACTGGGGAAATTGAGTGATGATCGGTTGGTAAATATGTACCTGTGGATAGTTGTTGAGTTAACCAAGATAATCGTCCCCCCTACAAGATGTTAAAACGGGAAGTTAAGGAGTTCTTGACCAGTTTCCATCGCAGTTTTCACTTGCTCCACTACAGTTGCTTTGACTCTCTAAATTTATTTGACTTAAGGTACTCTATGGATTGTCATACTTGATCGCTATCATCGCGGAAGTCACTAACGTGGCACACTGTTGTGTGTTCTTTATCACAGAGTGTGAGATCAAAAAGAAGCTGCACGGCAACTTCATTGTCTGTAGGGTCAAGCTTGATGAGGTGAGCATCAAGAAGAACACTGAATGGGAATTACAAGCATTATATATCTAAAAGCAGAAGTATTAGGGTCGTCTTCACTGGACAACTTCTCTGCAAGGCTCTCTTGCAAAACATCAATTTCTGTTCTTCTTTCCTTTGATGGGGAAGTCCACAGAGCACACGCATTCCGAGCAAGTGCAGTGTTCACGTGGGAAAAAAAGGTGGTTGCAAGAGAATCAAAGGCATTTTGATCAATACCCCCAAAATTACGTCTCAAACCAGAATAGACTTGTGAGGGAGTAATGTCAAAAGTGTTGCAATTCAACTCAGAATACTTATGCAAGTAGCGCAAAAAATAAACGAAGTCCCTAAGATGGAAAAACCGAGAGGGGTAGGGCGGCCCATAATTTTTCACTACTTCCTCAAGATAAGCAGTGCACAGTCCTGCCAGGATGTCCTTGGTACTCCGCGGGATAGTTGTATCATCCCCATACAAGCAACCTTCGGCAAGAGTTTGAAGGTCATCACAAGGAGGTTCGCTCTGCAGCAGCATTAAGCATCTGTTTGTCTTGGCTTCGTCCAGGATTCGATTAGAGAGGAGAACTGAGCTCACTTTGGGGTGATCTAGTTTAAAATGGAGAATCTGGAGGTGGTGAGACTGGCCTTCTGGTAAATGAATTAATACCTTCAAAGGGGATTCTACTTCATTAGGCAATCCAACTTCATCAAGCATGACTGCACATAACTCCTCTGATTGGGATCCAAATGTATTCTCCCGCTGGATGGCAGCTTTATAGACAGCTTTTATTTCAATATCTGTCGACTGCTCACTACACTGGTATCTTTAATACTGTGAATGAACCAGAACAAAATAGATTCAATTACCTAAAGGGGATAATATGATGAAGCTTTCGGTAGAATGCAGACTTTGATGTTCTCCCTTTCATATTATCAGCAGCAATCTTAAAACTGAGTGTTTTGGAACACCCCCTATGTATAAATTAGAAAAAAAAAAGAGTAATTCCCAAGCATACGGTGGACCCACTATAATTAGTGGGATCTTGGCATCCAAGCACACCACTGTGCAAAATAAATTTTCCATGAATGCATTGGTCTTGGCTATCCCAAGAGGTAACTCAGTTGACAGACAAACCTGCCTTAGTACTGCATGGATGAAATCTTGAAACATAAGCAAGCAGGGTGGAACATTTAACACTCCTCCAGATGTTAAGAATGTCTCAAGTTCTTCTTGAAATTTCACTCGTGTGAATTTTGAATTCTTTTGAACATTTAAGTTTTCTGTTCCTTGTTGTTCTAAGATTTCTGGAGATGGGAGACGAAAGAAGTAGTTCATGGCAATGGATAAACCCTGTACGAATTTAACAAGGAGAGTGTAGAAAGAGGGTATAAACCAGTGCCTGCCAATGCATGGCACACAAAAATCTCTTCCATTCTGGAGAGTCAGTGTCTGGTTCAGGAGGAAGTCCATGCATGAACTGGGGGTGCCTCATAAAATATATGTACAAATCGACAGCCCTAACAATGTCACGAATACTAGCTGTGACACGGTGAATATTCGCTTTCCGCAAGAATTCCTGTCCCAGTAGTATCGTCTGGGCTATTTCTCTTCCGTGTTGCTCTGAATACAATACTCGAGCCGATATTAATCTCTCTGTGAAGCTTTTTTCTTGCTGTGCTGAGAATTTTCCAAAGTCAAACATGAGGGTTTCCAGGGAGAGTGGAGGTGCACGAACGGCAAAGGCTTTATTGGCTAGTTCAGAATGTAATCCCACAAAGTCAAAGTGAAGGGGGTCGCTATTGAGGGAAATAGGTAGAAGTGTCCTTGACTTATCTGTACTTATATTTTTGTTCAATGCAGCAGTGAAAAAAATATTCTTTGGCAGGGGATTCCCATCAATCTGACAATCACAAATAACTTCTTTTATCATGCCGAGAATATTTGTTGAAGTGCATTCATCAATAAAGCAAACAATCTTGCCTTCTGAGGGGATATTTTGGGCTCTAATTTTTATTTCCTCGATTCGGCCTCTGAATTCATCAGCAGTGATTTTTTGGTGCATCCTTATCCTGTAAAAAAAGGAACTAAACTTGGCTTGCATGAATTCAAGCAAAATCTGAATAAGGTCTTCAGCAGTATCAGCAACATACCCTTTTCCCTGTAAGGTGATTGGCTGAGTGAGAGAAGGCTCAAATACTCTTCCCAGAAGTACACTCCTTATGATGTGAGGGTTTTTCTCCAGATACTTTCGTATGAATTGGATGCAATGATGGGCAACATAAGGAAAAATTGATGTATTTTGGTCTGGCAGAGGCATCTCTGTGGAATGAACAGGTCCAATGTTCACTGTGCTTCTTTTAGAGACAACAGAGGATGTCATCGGGGAAAGGGAGCACAAATGCATTACGGACTTGCCAAAAGTTGTGGGGTCCAGTGGAAATTTCAATTGGGAATATTCTTCTCTATCCCGTGGGGAAATGGGAAGTCTGTTAACCAATTTGGTGAAGACAAACTTGTGAAGCTTCCAGAGTAAGTCAGGAACAAGTTTGGTATTGGCATTTATAATAACACTGAAGATATTTAGCAACTCAGTCTTCCCTGTTCCAGTTCCTCCACATAGTGTAAGGTTGTGGCCAGCTTTCATGTGATCATACAGGATGAGCAGCTTGAGTGCGAAATCAGGAGTCAAAATATATTGTTGCTGCTCAATTATACTGCGTAAATTAGAGACACCAAATGCTAGTGATAACTCCCGCCTCAATTGGGTTTCATCTTGAGCCTGTTCGAGTGTGAGAATATGCATACTGCTCAGAGCGGAATATGGCAGAGTCCGCATGAAGGCCAGAGCTGTAGGTAAGGGAGGGATCATACTCTCCTCGTGAACAGTTTGGAGATGCTCCCGCGCAATGAAAAATTGAGTATCCATATCAAGGGACAGCTTGCACAATGAAATAGATTCATCTACAAATAAATCAAATAGTTTGGAAACAGAGAGCATTTGCTCTGCATTTTCTGCGAATTCAACATTACTCAATAATTTGAGTCTCTCCTCAGAATGTTTTTGAAGCCATTTGCACCTATCAGCCATTAAAGAAACAAAATGCTTCTGCTGGTATCGCAGCTGCATATTCACATCATGAACATGTAATTGTGCAAAAAATTTACTTAGAATTGTTGCTGTTGGTTGATTGAGTAGGTTTTGGTTTAAATATGTGACAAATCTTTGAATATCCCTCATCATGCCTTTTCCTTCAATGAACTTCGCTACAAGAGAACTGTCTTCATCAACAATAAACTCACATGTGCAATGACGCACCACAAGGGCAGAGCTGAGGTCAAAATTCCTCAAATGCCACAAGATGGCAATATTTTGGATAACGGCCTCTGGGGATGGAAAGCCTTGTCCCTCCCCTTCAGGTGAGGCGGCCAATTCCACGAACATGTTCCATTTTACATTAGGTCTGATATTCAATGCTAGGACCTTCCCGGTTTTGTCATCAAAAATAACTTTCCACATGACCAAGTTATACATGAGCTTCCCAACAAGAAAGAAGTCAGCGTATGCACTTATATCAATATGAATATTAATAGTGAAGTCCTGATTTCGTGTATCTGGTACTTGACGTAGTAGTGTTTTCAATTGTTTCCGAGCACTTTGAATGGTAAAGCCTTCAGTGATGCTGATAACACAAGAGTTGATGCCTTGTCTGCAAAGACGCATCTTCTGCCTGATCTCCGTCGTTTTTCCACTCCTGGCATCTCCTGCATAGATCTTCACAATAAATCTTCCTCTCACCGAGATATTTTCCAGTTGCAGTGGGTTGGTCAATTTTGTGGATGCATCAAGTAACATACTTTTATCCTTCCTCTCAAAAGAAGTAAAGTGATCAATGCTACTGGAAGATGTGAAAATCAGAAATAGTATAGCCATAGGTTCTTCCTTGGAAAGTTTTTCATTGCACCATTCGAAAAGAGAGTTTCTTAGTTCCTCAACCATCTCATTAACACCAACAATGGCGAAAATTAGGTGCGGGAACCTTTTTACACAGCACATGAAGTGGTGGATCTGCAGTTTTGTTGTGGTTTTTCCATACATGATGCACGATGGGTGGGGGGGTTGAAAATTAAAGCAGTAAAAAAGGAGATGCAGCTGCTCATTGGGCGCAAAGTTCTCAGCAAGTAAAACTCGGATCTTTTCCTGTTGATGTGCTGAGGTTTCTTGCTCTGGGGTCTCTATGTTGCTTTTTGGGCTTGGTTTCAAGTACTCTTCACAACATGTGACAAAGCCTGACATGATCTGGAGGAGATCATATACGGGCAATTGTGAGAATGGCTGTTTAAGGGTATGCCCAAGTTTGTGTGTGACAATAGGCAAAGATTGTTTGAAGCAAATGGGAATAATCTGAGGTGCCACTATCTCCTTTTCAGGGAAGCATGCCCATAAATAAGGATATATGGATTCACTTGAGGCTTTGTTGGATTTGGGAGGGTCATGGAATAGTGCAAGTTTGACTGAAAACATGGTGATCTGCTGGGGACTCAAGAAATAAAGGCGGTTTTGATGCATGCACACTTCGTCAAGTGTGTTCTTCCAGTTCCTTAGAATTTCTTCTAACTGAGTTGGCTGATTTAGCCATTGCCAAAATATTCTTCACAAACCTGGTTCTTTAAAGTTTTAAGAGCTTCAGGTTCCATTAGGGCATGTGGACTATTGAGTATTGTTTCAAAGGTTTGTTTTTGGTTTGGCAGATGAGGATAGCCAAAAATCTCTGGGTACCCAAGTGCTTCCAAATGCAGGCGCATTTTGTGAATTTTCTTCAAGAGACAGTTATTAATTGCTGTTGGAGAGAAAAAAGAACCTCTGCACGTGAAAATATTTTCGCAAACTGCTTCACCTCAGATGTGTTCACATCGTTTTCTAGTACGTGTGGTCACAAATAAGCTGAGGAGATAACAAAAATACTGTCTATGAAAATTTTCCAAGCTTTGATACGATCAACAAGGTAGGCATGAGTTTCGATCCTATTTTCTGGCTTTAAAACTAAGAAAAGGGCTTCTCCATGAGGATGAAGAGAAAGCCTGCTACAGTATTGGCCATCTTGCCTTAGCTTTTTTATACCTAATGGCTATTAATTGCAATTGAGGCTAAATACCTACATGGAAGAAGGGAATCAAGACTTAGAGCACTTTGTTGAGAAAACATCAGCTTCACTTGAGCTATATTTTCTGACACTATGGAAATATTGTGTATAATAAGTTCTATATCTGCATTGTCGCCACCAGTAATTTTTAGAAGCTGCTGGCACAATATTGATAACTCCAGATTTTGGGAATTCTCTTGCTGACAGACAGATTGGAAAATCATGAGTGGTTTTTGAGCGTTAACAACACACAACTAGTGTGAAATAAACAAACATTAGAAAGAAGTGGCAGAGTACATGTAATTTTTGGCCAAATGACCATCTAATAAAAATGTAAGAAACAGGGAATTAGGGGAATAAAACCCTTGGGTAGAGGCCCTGACTAAAGCATCTTTTTCATCAAATTCTCTTTGTGTGAATTGCTGAGGATAGAATTAGTGTATATTAAAAATTACGAGAAGCAGACCTTATACCAGTTAAGAGCATCTTCAGCATTGAAAATAGCTCCAAAAATTGAGAGGTGTGCAGGTTTCATTCCAGACACCTTGGGTAATAAGTTCCATTATGAGTTTAGGTTCCATACTGCTTCTTTTATTGTAGACACTATCTTCTCCAATTCATCTACTGCAAGCTAGAAATATTTTAAACAAGCAGGATAGTGGCGGGAAGGAAACCAGCTCTGTGTTCAATTTGGATGTAAAAGTCATCAACTTAGATGCTGAAATACTGCAAACATTATATTTTTCACAACACTCATAGACAGAAGGCAGTTGTTGAATATAATCAAGCAGCAGAAAAGAAGAATGCAAGTTCGGTATTGATGTAGGAGGGTTCCCTGTATTTTCCCAGAATTTTGACCTTCCTATATTAAAACAGGAAGAAGAGGGTGAGTCTATCCATACAGTAGTTGAATTTCCTTAGCCCAGTCTTTGCCAGCAAATTGACGGAGAGGTTTAATCTATAAGTTCAGTTTACATTAAATGCGCAAAACAGCTTTGGAAATAAACCTCCTGCAGTGGTATCTTTCCTGTTAAAAGGTTTTGAAGATTGTCTAATGTTGAAGATATGATTCTTGGTAGTTTATCACATGTAATATCCTATGGTGGTTAGAGTCCTAGGTTGTTTCTAAACAAAAAACCTGTGATTCTGTTTTTTTAAGAAATATGGCTTTAAAAAAGGAACTGTGATTGACAACGAAATGGATCAACTTCAAGGAAAAATAAGTAAGATTTTTAGAAAAGGTGAAAGTACAGAGTTCCGCAAGCTGTCAGGAAGATGAATAGCTTGTTTTTGTTCCTCAACATAGACAATCAGGTCATGAAGTGAAGCTTTATCAACCTATTGTTATCAACAAAATGAGCAAAAAAATCAGGATATACCTCTACAGTAAAAGACAAAGAGGGAACTTGCACATGATTATCTTTTAGCCAGCTATGGGTAATACTGAGTGACACAAGCTCATCCTTCAACCTTGCAAACTCACTCCGGAAAGTTGTTATTGGTGGGAGGGTGGCTGAGTGAAAAAGAGATTCCTCAATACATTTAAGGTGTTCATATTGTGTACTGTATGGAGTTAGAAAAAGAAAGCAAGAAAGTTTGTTGAAAACAACTTGTCAGATTGGCAAAGATATTCCACTTGTTTCTCTGTTACCATGTTTTCATGTACACTTTCTATGTATTCTTTGATTCTTTTTTTGAGCTGGGGAAATGAGTGCAAAATAGAAAAGACTTCAATCAAACTCTACCTCCTCACAACAGCTTTCATAATCAGAGACAAAAGGAAGGGTTTGTTCTTGGCAAGAAAACTGACCATGTAATGTGAACAAAGCCAGAAAGTTTTTTCTTAGTAACTGAATCTCCTCAACTTTCAGTGAACGGCGGGAAGACAAGCACTCCACAAGTAGTGCACGCACCAGTGTGCTGTTTTTATGAGCTCGAGGGAGGTCATGAAGTAGTGAGCCAATCCACACTCCAAGATGCACCAGTTGTGCTACTATTTTGTTATACTGAGGGGATATCACATTCCTGTGGAAACAAGCAATTAGATGATGTCAGTAAAAGCAGAAAAAACCGAATAAATAGTGAGGCTATCAGTAAGTTAGAACTCTCAAAGTATAGAGGAAATGAAATACCCATAGTTGCACAGAAAATACAAAATAATGGTGAATTCGCATAAGGAACTTGTGCCTCAAGAGATGTAAACTGGGTGATAAAGGAGGTGAATTGTTTCTCTAATGTAACAACATCCACCTAACCGATTTTAATTGAAAGAAACATGTGGTATTTTAACATTTGATAGAATAGTAAGGATGGCTTTCTTGTGTTCCACATTGTCAGTTGAGAACAAAGAAGAGTATTTCGGACAGTGTAATGGTATTACCAAGAACTCAGCAATTCTACAAAGGTCATTTTTTTTTCTCCCTGGCACATCATCACCTGTTAGATGCCCTGTACGACTTGAAGACAGACACCAAAGGGAGAGTAAGAGTTTCCACTGAAAAGCTGGCTGGCTTATTTTTTTTTCTTCCAAGTAAGACTGTGCAAAAATGATCAAATAGTGGAGCGAGAATGAGTGTCTCCCTTCCAGAATTCTTTTCAATGACAAAGTTCATTACATCCGCATCAAGAAAAGGTGTTGATATCCTTTTATTTGTAAAAGAAATGTAATGGAACTATACTGTACTTGAAGATATCAGCAAGTGGGGATGGAGCACCTTCACAGTAAGTTTTAATGCAACCAATAACCCAGTGTTTAGGACATGCTGGATCAACTTGATGTAAAACTGCCGCTGCACCATAAGTAATTGTTTTCTTTGGAAAAGTAGTTGGTAAGATGGTGGCAAGTGGAAAGAAAAACCTTGGAAAAAAACTTTGTCATCATAATCTTCATATGCCTGAAGGTAAAAAGTCAAGAGGAAAGTATTGAAAAGTGAAAAAGCTCACGAGTGCAAATTAAGTTTGTCAACTGCATAGAACACCCAATACCACCAGAGAGCAAGTCGGTTAGTAAATTCAGTTTGTTGGTCAGGACAAGTTAACTCAAGTAAATCTAAGGAAGAGGGGATTGAGCACTACAACACAGAAGTAGAGTGAGACCTGAATAGCACTTCGCTAATTCCTAAAGAGGTCAGCATACTAAATTGGTAAATGGGAGTAAAACTTGGATAGCTGTCATATCCCCATAGGGCAACAAAAATGACCCAGGACAGGCCCAGTATGTCACCTCAGGCACAAGATTTAGATGAGCTTGTGAAAGTGCTTCCCTTTGTCTTTGAACCAGAGAAACAATACCATGAAGAAAGTATAAAGATGCCTCAGGACTTGAATGTGAAACTGATGTACAAAGAACTGGAGGACTTAATTTTCATAAGGAAAGGAGCTAAGATTGGGGAAGATACCAACATAAAAACTCGTTAACGCATTGAAATGGATGCTGTGGTAAAGTCTGTGCACAATAGACTTTCCAGCCCTCTAGTGACTAAGTGGGTTAGAGCCAAATCAAATTGAAAGGTTCTTAAAACCTGTTGTATTGAATTTGTTTTAATCTTGTAAATAGTAACTAACAATAGTTGCAAAAAAATTTGATGCATCTTAAAGATGAAGTTAGAGTAACTCAAGTATCAATTTCCAACAGGCGCTAAAGGAGACAGTGCTGAATAATCAAGATGGTGTTGAACAGAGTTACAAAGAAGATCAAATAAACTTGGACTGGAAAATTGCACATTGCTGAGGGCCTATCAATGATTAACGAAAGAAGCTTATATAGAAGACATACCTCAACAATTTCAGCATCTCTGTCAAATGGTTTTTGTCTGTCACTTCCAAGGATAAATGTGCACTCACAGATGTCCTGCAAGGACACAGTTACCATTCGTGAGGTAGAAGGTGCGCAACTTATGCCACACTGCCTAAAGGTTTGTAAGTTGGTTTTTGTTTGTCTTCAACCTCATACATGCCTGAGTAATGTCAGGCACAGGTAGAGGAAAAGAGGAAAGTTATGTAAAGGAGCCCTGTCAGATATTCGTCCTAGGCTCGCAATGCACGACGATGTACTCTGAATCATAGCCCATAACATAATATCGTGGTTGTTAAAAATGGCGGTCTCCGCGCTCCTTCTCACGTGCTCGCCAAATTCTTCCAGGGCAATTGCCGCGGCCAGCCCATAATCGTTGTCGACCGCAGGCCGCCACGTTGGGTTTGTTCTCAGCCTCGGCAATATCGCGTCAATGATACTGCAGTATGTGACGTGCGCTTGTGCCGCAGACGCAGATCTCATCCGCAACCCGAAGAGTCGTCGCACCATTTGGCCCGCCATTTTTCTCTTTTTTTTTGTTTAAATAAACGCGAAGGCTTGGAAAGGTGTCGTTGATAAAAACAAATACGAAGTTGGTTTTCTTTTTTTATGTGGCATACGGCTCACCTTTGTGTTTTTTTGAACACTTGATGGTGAGGTCTTCTTTACACACAGAGAAAGAATCACGAGTGGAAGAGTCGAGATATGGCTGAGGTATCTGCTTGGTACCATGTTGGCTCCTTCAGTCTGTACAGTGTTACCAGTACCCACATAAAATATACATGTTGAACTGTTGGTAGGTTTTAGTTTAAAAGGAAAAACAAATGTGAACTAGGAAGTACCTATTTTTTGTATTATATACAACGGAAAGTAACCAGGCCAGTCCCAAATTGCTACAGGAGGAACCATATCTATAACTAGCACCTATTTTACACTTTTATTAGGAACAATGCCAACAAGACCGGAACAGTAATTACCACTCTGTAAAAGCGTACGGCAAGAGTAAACACAAAGTTTATGGCAGTGATTCCAAGGAATGATTTGAACTTCCTAACCACCTCCCCAAATAATCCAGCACTGAATAGAAATGTCCGCGCCACAATCAAGTACAACGCCACCAACAGCGCGCACATCGACAGGCCCTCCAGACTTGTCATGAGCCCCAACAAAGAAAATGTGACTTTAACAACCCAACAATAAATAACATTGGCAACGCTTCAAACAACTACAAAAACCACAACCACAACAACAACAAAGCCAATAGTGCGGCAGCAAATGTTACCATGCCTGAATAGCACCAAGAATGACTGCATAGACTGCCCAGGAGGAGGCTCCAATGCTCCGCCGATTATCACCTGAGCCCCAAGGCAACAGTACACCACCGCGCACAACCCATAACCCTCCAACCACGACGAAACCATTTCTCCTGCTTCTCCTAAACACCGTTTTGGGCTTTTCGACTGGTTGCTGTCCACACGCTTTCCAGACATTACGACTGGGACAAACACTGTGGCAGTGTCCTGAGCGCCTCAGAAGCGCAGTTGCATTTTCAAAAAAAAAAAAATTAGCACATTGACTAAGCTTTTTTTATTAGGTGACACTAAAACAGACAACAGGCTCAGGCAACAATGTCCGCCACAACCGGCAGTGACAACAAAAGCAACCAACCAGAACCTACGCACGACGTCCGCGTCAGCATCAACGGCCGGCCCCTCGTGGTCCCGGAGGGCATCAGCGTCCTCGACGCCTGCGCACGTGCCGGGGTCACAGTCCCCACCCTCTGCCACCACCCCAGGCTCCCTCCCAGTGGAAAATGCGGAGTCTGCGTCGTCGAGATCGCGGAGTCCTCGACGCCCGACCGCGCCGCTGAGAATAGGCCTGGGGCTGAGACTGAGACTCAGAACGAAACTGGTGCAGCGGCGTACAAGTTGGCTTGCTCCACGAAAGTATCTCCGGGAATGTCGATCAGGACTGATACTCAAGGTCTGTGGTTCGGTTCGCCGTATCTAGGAGGTGTGGGGAGGGAAAACTTACTTGTGGGTTTTGGTCCGCTACAGGTGTTAAGGCTAGGTCCTCGGCTGCAATAAGAAAAATGATGTCATTGGCACCAGGGTATATGGTTAGATCCTCTGGAGATAGCCCTATGATTTCACATTTGAAGGATATTGCTGATGTATGTGGTTTAAGCTGGGGTTTGGTTGTCACTAAGAATGTAGGAAGGGCTAAAGGACGAAAGTTCGGCAGCAATTACCATTGATCAAAGCAAGTGTATAGCTTGCAGTCGTTGCTTGAGAGCTTGTTCTTCATTGCAAGGAATGGGGATTCTTCAAGCGGGAGACACAGGTTGTACTAATGAAGAGTTCGTGATAGGAAATTCATTCCCTTAAAGGGCAGGTGACTGTTGAAGGGGGCGTTCTGGCAGAGTCGGATTGCATTTCATGTGGTCAATGCAGTACATTCTGCCCAGTAGGTGCCATCACTGAAAGGGATGAAACTGCGGAGGTTATTAAAGCCCTGGAGGATCCAAAGCTGATTCCGGTGCTGCAGACAGCACCTTCAGTATGTTCAAAATATGGCACACCTTCCTTTTTTTTGATTGTGAATAGCCTAGGGTTGCTATTTCAGAGTGCTTTGGGGGAATTCCAGGGTCCATTGAAACATCACGGATAATAGGTGCCGCCAAGCAAATTGGATTCAAATATGTTTTTGATACCAACTTTGGTGCCGACCTCACTATTGTCGAGGAGGGGACAGAACTACTTCACAGGATTCAGCAAGGTGATATACAGATAATTTCTTGAAGAATAACTTGCCAAAGGTGGACCCTTCCCGATGTTCACATCCTGCTGCCCTGCATGGATCAACCTGATTGAAAAGAAGTATCCTAAGCTGTTGTCTCTATTGTCATCCTGCAAATCACCGATGATGATGCTTGCACCAATTGTCAAGACGTACTTTGCACAAATGGCTCATTTAGATCCGCGGAAAATATACCAAGTTTCCTTCACAATATAGTTTTAGGGTTAATATTCCATAACCAGGTAGCACTGATGCCTTGCACAGCAAAAAAGGAGGAGATAAGAAGACCGCAACTACTAAGAGAAGGTCAAAAAGATGTAGATGTTGTATTAACCACAAGGGAGTTCGCTCGTTTGCTTGCAAAGAAAGGAATTGGTATTTGTATTCGCAATATTGCTAGTAGTTAAAAACGTTTCTAGATTGGAAAATGGTGATACCTTCTGAATATGACGACCCTCTTGGGCAGAGCTCCGGAGCAGCCCAAATATTTGGTGCCACGGGAGGGGTGATGGAGGCGGCACTTCGTACAGCATATGAACTGTACACGGGAAAACCACTTCTTGATGTGAGCTTTTGTTAGTACTGATATTTGCCTTAGCAACAATAGGTAGATTTCACTGAAGTGCGAGGGTTTGAAGGTTTGAAGGAAGCAACAGTCAATCTGAGTGGACTTAGGCTCAATATCGCCGTCTTGCATGGTGCGGCGAATGTTAGATCGTTTCTTGATAAGCTCGATACCGGAAATAAGAAGTATCACTTCGTCGAAATAATGTGCTGCACGGGTGGTTGCATTGGAGGTGGTGGACAGCCGCAAAGTGAAGATGAGCTAGTACTCCAAAAAAGGGCAAAAGGAATCTACTCTATTGATGAAATGAAAAACCTCCGAAAATCACATGAGAACCCTGCCATTCAGAATTTATATGAGCATTTCCTCAAGGCGCCTGGATCTCATGTTGCCCACAAATTGTTGCACACATCCTACACGAACAGGGGGGCAAGGCCATCAATTGACAAAGGCCACAAAGTGCAGAGCGCTGCCGGTGCAGGTTTATTGATATTATATGGCTCACAAGGCGGAGCAACCGCAGCAGTAGCGCGAGACCTGGTGGGTGAAGTGGAGAAGGCAGGATTCACCAGTGCTAGGTGTCAAACTTTGAATTCCTACAATGTATCTGCTCTCAGTGGTGAACCAACGGTTATGGTGTTGTGTTCAACGTTTGCCGAGGGGGAACTTCCTGACAATGCCAAGAAGTTCTATGAGGAACTTAACAAATGCGACAAGGGCATTCTGAGTGGCCTTCATTATTCAGTATGCGGATTTGGGTCAACAGCATATCCCAAATTTTGTGAGGCAGGGAAGATGATTGACTCGTTACTCGAGGCTCATGGAGCGGAGCGGGTTGTTGAAACTGCACTTGTAGACGAAAAAACGATTGGAAATGGGATGGAGTCATACTATGACTGGGTAAAACAGTGCGTGGAAGCCTTTGGCGGTGCGGGGGAAGCACTAAATGACCCACCAGTGCCAAAATTGATCGTGTCACTTGGAGTTGCAGTTGGCAGAAAGTACAAGAAGCCATGCCCTCCAGGGTTTCATTTTATACGCTTCATGAATTCCAGTTACATCACTGCCGAGGGATATGATAGGCCTGCTAAGCTATTTGACTTTGATTTGAGAAATTCTGGTGTCAGTTACAATGTTGGTGATCACGCCTATCTTCTTCCTCGTAATGCGGAATCTAGTGTGTTGCCACTACTCGATTTTTTGGGTTTGAGTGCTGCAACTATGATAAACCTGACTCCTGCTTCGAGCAGTAGTGGTGATATTCGAGCAGCAGAGCAGTTTCCCTCACAGTTGAATATTGGGGAATTATTCTGCCAATATCTCGACATATTTGCTCCTGTCACTAAGAAATTTCTGAGTGAATTGGTGAAATTTGCCGCGGACCCCTCAGAGAGAAATATGCTTATGCAATTGACTGTACCAAGAAAAATTGGAGAGGATCCAAGTAGTAACCAAGCCATGGAAGAGGCTCAAGTGAGATCTGCTGAATTCGTTGCCAGTCACAGTTTCGCAGATTCACTCATTAGATTTCCTTCAGCAGTGCCCCCTCTCGCGAATTTGATATCCATGGTACCACTAATAAGGCCGAGAGCATATTCCATCGCTTCCAGCCCCAATGCATTCCAGCCGCGCGGGAGTGTAATGCAATTGGCAGTTGTGCTCTACAAGTACCGCACAGCAAGCGGGCAAGCCAAAGAAGGCCTTTGCACCTCCTACCTGTTCTCTCTGAAAAATAGAGCCCAGACCGCAGAAACGACCAGTAGCACGCCGCAGGCAGAGCCCGTCACAGCTCTTGATGATTCTAGCCTCGTAGCACTCCGTGTGAGACGTGGAATCCTCCTTCCTCCACAGAACCCTGCAGTGCCGATTGTGATGATTGGGCTCGGGACGGGAATAGCCCCGTTTCGTGGATTCCTCCAAGAGCGCGAGTTCCTCCTATCCTCCGCTCAGAGCTCTCAATCACAGTCCCAGTCTCACGCACCATCACCAGAACCAACAGCACCAGAACCCACATCCAGTACCACCACTGCTCCCCAATCCCATGAGTCTCTTGCGCCCCGCCCTTCGCAAGGCAATTACAGCGGCGGTGGCGCCAGTCCCCTGCTGGGCCCGGCCCTCCTGTTCTTTGGCTGCCGCCACCGCGACAGCGACTACTTCTTCCGCGACGAGCTGTCGGGCTACAAAGCCAGCGGGGCGCTTATGGGTGTCGACGCCGCGTTCTCTCACGACCAGGCCCACTTCGTGTTCGTGCAGGACCGGATCCGCGGCGCCGCGCCCGAGGCCACCAGGCTGGCGCTGGCCGACTTGGTCGCGCGGCAGGGGTGCCGCGTCTACTACTGCGGCCCGGCGATGGGCGTGCCCCAGCAGGTGCTCCAGGCCGTCAAGGACTGCCTGAGGGCCACCGGGGGGTGGACTGAGCAACAAGCCGATCGCCTCATCGAAGACATGCTACGCGAAAAACGCATCAGCGTAGAGGCGTACTGAATGGGCGTTTTGAAAGACCCTCGTGTCGTTTCCAAAAAAAAAAGAGAAAGAAATGGTTTTTTTTGATCGTCAGTGAAAGAGGAACAAAGTTTGCTTTAGTTTGTTTGTTACTAGTACTGTTTACAATAAGTCTTTATCACATTCTTGGGTGAAAATTGTTGCTTTGGTTGGCGCTTCTTCTGTGCTGGATTCGTCACTCTTGGGGGAGGATGAGTCTTCTGCACTGTCATCAATGCTGTCGTAGTTGGTTTCAGCTTCACTTTGGTTACCCTCACCTTCAGAATCAAGAGTTATTACATCTCCGGGGGCTGTTGTTGCCTCATATGCAGTGCGGTCATAGTGAACCTCCTTGACAAAGCAACAGTCATCTGGTACCAGTGAATCGCAGTCGAGTGGAATTGATGGATGCTTAACATCTACAATTTCGCACTGAGCTTCAACATCACTCCCTGGTTCTTCCTGGTTTGACATTGCTGGCTTTTTATCTTGCTCTGCGGCATCCTTGTGTTGCTTCACAAGTTCTCCGAGCTTCGTTCGGCAGGTTTCGGCAGCTTGAAGTGGAAAGTCCCAGAGGTCAAATGCTCGTACGCTTAGCGGAGCTTCACGCAAAAAATGGTCCAGGAAGAGTAGCATGTAGACGCCGCAGTCACTTCCATTGTTTTGCTGTGGCACGTGTGGAACATATAAGGAGAACTTAGGTGGCGTAGCCTCTGGGTGGCTCACTTTCCAGTCATTCTCCAGATACCCCGTAATAAGTCGGCCGATGTTGTTGTGATAGGGTTCGTACAGGTCTCTACAAGAGTCAAGTAGAACAAGGCACGGTGATTCCTCAAAACCAGAATTAGGCATGCATGCAATAGTAACGCACCAGTGATTTGTGTGATTGACGGGGATGATGAGAAATTTCTTTTCGTAAAGCTGCACGTGCTTCGTCCATTTCCGAAGAGATTTGTCGGTATCATTGCGGAGTTGGAGTTTTTTAAAGAAAAAGGTATTGAAGAAGTGGATGTCTCTATACTGAGGGCTGCTCTGCCAGTACAGAAGATAAAATTCGATCAAACTGTCATTCAGTAACTGCTCTGGCTTGAGGCGAGCCTCGTCTGCCTCTGTAATTGGGACTGCATAAGAGGTATTCTTTTTTTGAGGTGCATCCACAACGTCGTTTTCTCTGCTTGGTTGTGAACTACGAATTGGCGGGATAGGTTCACAGGTTGGTTTCTATTGTAACAAGCCAGTTACTGGGCGAATAAACACAAAGGAAAACATACAGTGCCGATATCCGACGGTAGTTGGTGGGCAGAAGCATCATGGCACGTCTGCGAACTTGTTGCCTGTTAGAACTTGTGCCACAAGGAAATAAAGGGAAACCTTATAGCACTAGCAACTCTCCTCCTCTTGGAGCCACAGTCATGCTCACACTCGGAGAGGTTCGAATGAGAAAGGCTTTCCTCAGAAATATCACTTCTAGATAACACGGAACATTGAGGGAGTTTTCCTGAAGTAAGAACGTCAGAGTGTGCACCAGAGCGCTGCCGTTGGCACAAATGTCTTTTAGATGGGGTCACAAGCTCATCCCGAGTATTTCCCCATGCCCTCGCCACACAGGCAAATTCTGGCACTTCAGGAATATCGACATGAGACAATTGGGCTCTGTTCCTGTGCAACGCGGGCTTGGGCACAAACGGCACGGCCACATGTGACACCATAAGAACGCCCGGCGGGGCCACAATTCCACAAGGGGCAATCATAGGCGCAGCAGTCACATCTGCAGAAACTGCCGCAGCGGAATCAACACAACTTTTTGAGGCAGCAGGATCGCCAACAGCGTTTTCATTTCTTGCAGAAGCAGAACTAGAATCGGGTGACTTGGAAACCGCCGTAGTGGTGGCGCTTTGATGGGCGCCAACGCGCGCCGGGACGAGTGTGTCGGGGTCGGGCGGTTCCGAGCGCTTTTCGCGAGGGAAATTGAGGGTAGTTTGAACGGAAGGCACCGGTTGTTGCTGTTGTGGAACGATGCGGTGATACGACAAAGATCTCGGGGCACTGTCTCGCCTGCGAATGACCGCGCCAGGCAACGAACACCCGCAACTGACTGTGACAGATTCCACCATCACAACACGACGTCTAGACGACATGCCTACCACACCACACGCCTAAACACACACCGCTCTGTTACGATCTGTGACAAAAAAAAAAAAAAGTTTTTTATGTGTGATGTCGACGGGCAGGTTTTCCTTTGAGACAAGTGTTGTGGGCTCAAAGGCATTCAACATCCATTTGTGCGAAGAAGTTATATACAACAGTCCCAAGCACCCCCCTCCCCAAAAAAAAACAAAAAGAACTGTCGGTGGGGCCGTAAGCCCCGGATTCGATCTCGCACCCTGTGGGTCATGGAGCGAACGCTCAACACAACTCCGCCACTAGTGCGCCGGCAGAATTGCCACCTCCTCCTTGTTCCTTCCTCCCTCAAGCACCAGAAAAAAAAAAAAAAAAACAAAAAGAACTGTCGGTGGGGCCGTAGGCCCCGGATTTGATCTCGCACCCTGTGGGTCATGGAACAAACGCTCAACACAACTCCGCCACTAGTGCGCCGGCAGAAGCTTACTCTAACCTCCTCAATGGAAACGGGTTTCCTAGCCTCAACAAGAAGAATCCTCAAGGCCTTGGGAAAGTACAGTTCCACAGGTAGTACAACAAGTTCAAAAAATGGTAATGCCTTTTCATCTCCTTTCACTTCTTGTTGCACTAACATATTTTCGGGATAACAAACTGATCAACAAAGCCTCGTCCAAGGTGGTACATATCCGCAAGCTCCAATGCCGCGAGATACACGACGTATCCCGTACCGACGATCAGAAGGAAGGTCACCAAGAAAGCACAAGGTACAAGAAGAGTAAGGCATGTGACCACAACTCAACCATGAAAATATGTTAGTGTAAGAGAAATGAAGGATGAAAATGTGTTTACCGTGCAAATGCCTCTGCTGGTGAATATCTTATCCATCTAAAAGGCTTAGGGGCGTTGGCCGAGTAGGAGTAACAGACGCTGTCGTAGTGGGCTCAATCAGGCCTCGTTCGAGGAGGAGTACGGCGAATGATTGCTAACTGGGTTTGTGGTTTCTGTGGTGTGCCAACCGGTCGCGGTGCTGCAGTTGTTGTTTCTATTGCTGTTGTTTGTGGTGTCGATGTCATCAACCTGGTTGAGGGTCTTTGTTGTTCGGGGACCGCAGCACTTGTTGGGGGCGTCATAAGTGCAGCAGTGGGTGACTTTGGGAAAGTTGAAGGCAGTATGACATTAGGACCTCTAATAGAAGGTGCCTTTCTGGTGCTGGATCCTAAGGTACTGATTTTAAGGAGTCCTCCCTAAGAGTTTCTGTTGGCACTACTTGGGGTCATCACAACTGGTGTGGTCATTGTGGATGGAGATCCTGAGGCTGACGTTGATGGTGGATGAGGAATTGGAGCCTGGGGGGGGGGGGGGGGGGGGGGGGGGGGGGG